>WNWK01000289.1:520000-577165 GCA_009830355.1 Cherax destructor | reverse complement strand
AAAGTCACAAATGTTCCACTTAACATAACACTTAATGGTACACCCATCACAAGACTCACAGAGGAAAAATTTCCCTAGGAATCCACCTTGACAGTAGCCTTAAATTCCAAATACATATACAACAAATTTCCAAGAAAATCTCAAAACAGTAGGCATATTATCAAAGATACGCTATTATGTACCTCAATCAGCTCTCCTTGCACTATATCATTCCTTATCTACCCGTATCTCACCTATGGAATCTGTGCATGGGGATCAACAACGTTAAATCACCTTATACCACTCATAACACAACAAAAGATACAGTCAGAATGATAACAAATTCCCCACTCTAGACAGCATACTCCACCAATATTCAAAAGTCTCAAACTACTCACCGTAAAGAACATTCATACTTACTCTTTCTACTACATATATAAAACTTTACACTCTAATATAAACCCTCTGCTCAAAACTCTCCTCACCAACTTTAATGGGACCCATGACCACAACACGACAAGATCACTTTTGATATACCCGTGTTCATATCAACCAAATTAAAAAATTCTATGCACATAAAGGGCCCCAGAATCTGGAATTCATTACCAGTAAATATTAAGATAATCTTGTCTGATAATCAATTTAAGACTCAACTCAAAACCACCCTACTCACCCAAACCTAAATGATCATGCTATAAACTACTTTGAAAAATGCTCATTGTTACTTTTTCCTATACGATAATCTCAATTTTTAATAATATGTTACTATTATGTTACCCCTACTCATATTATAAGTTAATGTCAAAAATGCTCAATGTTATTTTCCTTAAGATAATCTCAATTCCATATTATCATTCAAGAATCTTAACACCTGTAACAATCTAAGATCTAATATCATCATATAAAAATTTAAACAGTAAAATTTCATCATATTGTAATTTTGAAAATAATTTTTAACTATAATAAACTCAATAAATTTCTCTAATATTAAGTACATAGTTTTTAAGGACTAGAATAAGCTGCCCCTAATGCCATGGCATGTCAGTGGCTCTCCTTGCACTCAATTTACATTGTAACTTCCGATACCCATGTAACCTGCAATGAAATAAAATTTGTTTGTTTGTTTGATTTAGTAATTTATACAGAAGGGGTTACTAGCCCCTTGCTCCCGGCATTTTAGTCGGACGAAGAATTCTTTTTCATAAGGGTGTGTATACTTATACGTGTACATGCATGTGTAGTGTGACCTAAATAAGTGGTAGTGTGACCTAAATAAGTGGTAGTGTGACCTAAATAAGTGGTAGTAGCAAGATGTACCTGTCCCAGCAAGTACTTTCCCTGAGGACCGTCTTTACTGGAGTGAGTGAGTGAGGGGGGAGAGAGGAGGGACAGGAAGTGCCCCCAGGCACAACAGTGCCCACAACCAGAAGGATGAATATTATAGCATTAGAAAAATCCCACAAGCATTGATATTGTAATAGCCTGAACGAAATTAACGTGGCAATCATAAAAAAAATCAATCAAATTGCGCTATGATATCAATAACTTTACACACATAAATATATTGTGAGTGATATAGAAGTCTCTGGCAATTATATGGTAGCCTTCCAAGGGACAACGTGTCCATTTAAATTGACGAGAAAACGGTAGCATTTAGAGGAGAGACTTCTAAAAGTTATGTAAAGGAAACGGGACTCATTTAGAGGGGAAGGCATCTGCAATAACAAGGAAGACGGCCACAGATATTCAACCCACATAATTCTGAGGCAAACTCTGGTTCAACCTTCAGAAACTGCAGGAAAAATAGGCCATAATTCCTTGGTGTGGCACTACATTTTAGACAGTCTCATGCATTCAACATTCTTCCTTTACACATCTTGTGCACTAACCTTTGCAACTTCTGTTTAGAATCTCCCAAAAGCACAGTATCATCAGCAAAAAGTAACTTTGTTAACTCTCATTTTGTATTTGATTCAGCATAATTTAATCCCACCCCTCTCCCCAACACCCTAGCATTGACTTCTTTTACAACCCCATCTATAAATATGTTAAAAAACCATGGTGACATTATGCATAACTGTCTAAGGCTTACTTTTACTGGAAAGTAATGTCCCTCTCTCCTACACACCTTTTTTAAATTCATAAAAACAACGAAAACTTCCCTGCCTTTATCTAAATATTGTTCACTTATATGCTTCAATGTAAACACGTGATCTACATATTCCCTACCCATTCTGAAGCCTCCTTGTTCATCTACAATCCTGCTCTCTATCTTACCTCTAATTCTTTAAAAAATAACCCTACCATACACTTTACCTCCTATACTCAGTAGGCTTATTCTCTTATAATTCTTACGCTCTCTTTTGTCCCTCTTCCCTTTATATAAATTAACTATCCATGCTCTCTGCCAGTCCCTAGGTACCTTTCTCTCTTTCATACATTTATTGAGCAAAATACTAACCACTCCAAAACTATATCCCCACCTGCTTTTAACATTTCTGTCATAATCCCATCAGTTCCAGCTGGTTTACCCCTTTTCATTCTACCCACTGCCTCAAGTACCTCCCCAACACTCACATCCGGCTCTTCTTCACTCTTAAAAGATGTTATACCTCCTTAGTCAATGCATGAAATTACTGCCTCCCTTTCTTCATCAACATTTAACAGGTCCTCAAAATATTCCCTCTATCTTCCCAATACCTCTAACTCCCCATCAACTAATTCTCCTCATCTCCTATTTATCTCACTCTAAAACTTTTTCTTATTCTCAGTAAAATTTGTTGACAGCGCCTCACCCACTGCCACTTCCTCTCCATTTGCACTCCCTCATCACTCTCTCACCACTCTCTTCACCAATCTTTTAATTTTGCTGTGTAAAAACCTCTTATAAGCGAACTCTTTCTCCCTTATCACACCCTTTACCTCATTATTTCACTAATCACTCCTCTTTCCTCCTGCACCCACCCTCCTATATCCCCAAACTTCTGCCCCACATTCTAACATTGCATTTTTAAAACTATCCCATCCCTCTTCAACCCCCCACTACCTATACTCTCGCTAGCCCACCTTTTTTTCAATAGTTGCTTGTAGTATCTCACCCTAACTTCCTCCTCCCTTAGTTTATAAATTTTCACATCTCTCTTACTTACTGTTGTCATTTTCCTTTTACCCCATTTACCTCTTACTCTAACTGTAGCTACAGCTAAATAATGATCTGATATATTTGTTGCCCCTCTATAAACATGCTCATCCTGAAGTCAACCCATCAACATTTTATTCACCAATACATAATCCAACAAACTACTTTCATTATGTGCTATATCATATCCTGTATACTTTATCCTCTTTTTCTTAAAATATGTATATCACTTATTACCAAACTTATTTCTATACATTGTTTAATTAAAGGCTCCCCGTCTTCATTTACCCTGACACTCCAAACTTACCTACTACTCCCTCTACAACAGTTTTAACCCACTTTAGCATTCAGGCGCTACACCTTCCTTAGCTCTAACTCTATTAGAAACCCTTGACCTAATCCCATTTATTTCTCCCCATTTTAGCTCTCCTGGGCCCTTCAGCTTTGTTTCACTTAGAGCCAGGAGATGCAGCTTCTTTCTATTCACCGCATCCACAATCATCTCTTTCCTAACAACCTATCATTCATGCACATTCAGACATTCCAACTTAAAGGTTTTCTTCACTTTTATTTTAAGTAAGCTATAATAATTTCATTACTGTTAAATTATTCAGTATTGTAAGTTTACATGCTTTCCGACAAATTTTAATGCAATGAAGACATAACAATGCTAACTTGTCATGAAAAAAAAATAAATGTCATTTCTGGAATCGATATACCAAAAATATAAATAGTACTCAAAAAATAAGAGAAGCACAATTGTCCTTTAAAAAAAAATCATACCTACAATAGTCAAAGGCGAGATGGTGGACATGAATAAAGAGCTTGAAGCAGTCTAATGGAGCCAGGACTGGAAAAAAAGAACTTAGAAAAAAATCAGGGAGCAAGAGCTGATCTATCAACACATACAAATTTAAGTTATTCACAAAATGAGAAGTAAAAACATTATGACAATAAGTTTTTCAGAGATAATAAAAAGTGAATAACTTGTTTAGGTATTAAGATAGAAATTAATATACCCACTTAGGTATTAGACACATGTGCAACACCTGGTGGTATCTTTATTTGAAGTCATTACTCCAACCAGCGGTTTTATTAACTCAATACAGAGACGATATGCGAAAATAGTGGAAGATAAGGTAATCAGTCCCTTAACCTTGCGGAACTATGTACGGAAGACAGTAGAAGATAAGGTAATCAGTCCCTTAACCTGGAAGCCGGTGTTCAGTGCCTCTATCTTGATGAAGCTGAAATATAAGAAGGAAGACGGACTTTTATTTACTGAAGTCAAATGTCTTCCTGCCTGTACTTCAGATTCGTCAAGACAAAGGTACTGAACAAGCTTGGTCTGGCATGCTGCTAGGTATAATGCACTCAATGGTGAGCACTCAGAGTGGCTTATCTTTAGTGAGCTCCTTTTTGGGGTGACGCCTCTACTAAAGCTCATGTAGCAGCAATCAGTGGCAAGCAATGAAAACTCTTGTGTTCTTAGTTTTCTGCAAGTCTCACCATTCCACCTTCACTAACAATAACAGTCACATCCTAGCTGTTTCGTTTGACCAATTGGTAGACATGTAAATTAGAGTTAACTATCTTCCTTCTATGACAAAGTTTCACTGGTTGGGAAAGTAGAGTGCGTAGTGATCCACACGTAAGTCTCTAGTGTTTGCAACACTATGCAATTGACTGGAAATGAGCTTACTAAGAAACCTTGGAATTCTCTTACCCGGCCATGGGCGTGATGGTTTGTAAAATATATCGAAAACTAATTTCTTTTTTACATTTATTAAGCAATTGTTTCAGGCTTTTCAATGCTTAAAAAATGGTATTTATGTGTGAACCTTTAATAATCATTGCTAATCCTACTATATTTATCATATAACTCTATGCATTAAAAACAAACATTACACAAATAATTCACACCTAGGAGAATGAAATTTATGACGACGTTTTGGTCTGACTTGGACCGAAACGTCGCCAGAAGTTTCAGTCGTCTATGTACGAATCATTTGTGCACTGTTCCAGCCACAGTATTGTGACTTATTCTTTAAAAGCAAATATGCATTCGCAACTAAAGGGAGAGGACCAATTGCCAGGGCGTCTCTAACATTACCAAGTCAGCCATTCATTCACAGGATTACGTTTCTAATACTGGAAGTATGGAGTCATAGTCAATGGTATATCAAAAACTCGTAGGGCCAGATTCCATTACTGCTATGTTCACGTTTTTCTCTGCTCTTCAGACAATTACGAAGGATATTGTCATGAGTGTAACGATATTACACCACAATAACAAAATCATGAGAGTTGTTATTTAAGGGTTGATGGAAGAACAAAGATGAAGTCTGGTCCAAAACATATTAGAAAATAATCAAAATGGAAAAACTTCGAGAACGAAACAATGAGAAAATAAGTAAGGTACAGGAAGCCCAGGATAAAGCAACGGGGAGAAGCCAAAGTCGCAGGTGGCATGGAAAATAATGTAAAATTAAATGCCTAAAGAACATGGAAGGCATCACAAATAAAACCAGCAAACAGAGAAGCAGGATGACTGAAGATAAACTAGATACAAGCACCACAGACTAAACGGGTAATGACAGATGCAATACTTCCCAGGTGGGTACCACATAATGAACAGAGGGGGAAAAGCGACCCTCTTAGTCAGGAGTCAGTGGAGAATTTTTAAGACTTAAATCTCAAAACTGTAGTGAGCTCACAGAATATTTAGCAGGAATAATCACCATCAGAGTATATCTACAAACCTGCATAATTATCTAAGTACATGTTCATCTCCCTACATACTTGCGTTCCCACTGACTCTTGCTCATTCACGCATTCACTGAAACTTTTCTCACGGACGTGGAAATTGAAACACGTAATTCTTCGCTTCCCTCATATGACGGAGGCATAAACAAAATTTATAGGCAATAAAAGTAAGCAAGCTTTAAATTATTTTAACTTATCTTTGCTGGAGCCTTGAGATAAGGAAGCATCAACAGCTGGTCAGGAGCCAGGGAGGAAAAGTATAAGAAAGGTAGAGAGAGGGAAGGGGCAGAAGAGGGAAGCAACAAGAGAAAAGGAGAGGTGAAAAAGGTGGAGCTGAAGCAGAAGGTGGAGAAACAGGTGATAGTGTTGACGGTGAAGATGTTGGTGCAGCAGCTAATGGTGATGGAGATAATGGGGGTGATGGTGGAAAAACTGGTAATGGAAGAGATAACAGAAGAGAAGGAACTGGTGAAAAGGATAACTCACATACCGAGGGAAGATGACAGAAAAAAAAGAGAAAGGGAGGAGTGACAAAAACTGTGTAAAGAGATAGAAAGTAAATGATAAAAAAATAATAAGCCAGGAAAGAAGAATCCCCAGCAGAGAGAAGCAGCTCAAGAAAGAGCAAGCGCAGGAGGACGCCCCGGCGGCCATGTCACCTGCAACGTAAAAGGACAACTGTGCTTCTAACTGTGCTGTTACCTTAATGGTCATCCCTGCCTTGACCCCCCTCGTTACTGCATTGACCACTCTCGTTACTGCCTTGACCACTCTCGTTACTGCCTTGACCATCCTCGTTACTGCCTTGACCACCCTAGTCACTGCTTGACCACCCTAGTCACTGCTTTGACCACTCTCGTTACTGCCTTGACCACCCTCGTCACTGCTTTGACCACTCTCGTTACTGCCTTGACCACTCTCGTTACTGCCTTGACCACCCTCGTCACTGCCTTGACCACCCTCGTCACTGCCTTGACCACCCTCGTCACTGCCTTGACCACCCTCGTCACTGCCTTGACCACCCTCGTCACTGCCTTGACCACCCTCGTCACTGCCTTGACCACCCTCGTCACTGCCTTGACCACCCTCGTCACTGCCTTGACCACCCTCGTCACTGCCTTGACCACCCACGTCACTGCCTTGACCACCCTCGTCACTGCCTTGACCACCCTCGTCACTGCCTTGACCACCCTCGTCACTGCCTTGACCACCCTCGTCACTGCCTTGACCACCCTCGTCACTGCCTTGACCACCCTCGTCACTGCCTTGACCACCCTCGTCACTGCCTTGACCACCCTCGTCACTGCCTTGACCACCCACGTCACTGCCTTGACCACCCACGTCACTGCTTGCTTGGTGTATCTACACCTCTGACATGATCATCCACGTCACTGCTTGCTTGATGGTGTACCAACACCACTGACGACATGATCATCCACGTCACTGCTTGCTTGATGGTGTACCAACACCACTGACGACATGATCATCCACGTCACTGCTTGCTTGATGGTGTACCAACACCACTGACGACATGATCATCCACGTCACTGCTTGCTTGATGGTGTACCAACACCACTGACGACATGATCATCCACGTCACTGCTTGCTTGATGGTGTATCAACACCACTGACGACATGATCATCCACGTCACTGCTTGTTTGATGGTGTACCAACACCACTGACGACATGATCATCCACGTCACTGTTTGCTTGATGGTGTATCTACACCTCTGATATGATCGCCCACGTCACTGCTTGCTCAACACGATTGTTTACTGAAAGCAAAATACGCTTGATCGCACATTACCAGCAGCTCTAATGATATTACCTCCCCAGCCTCCCTCCTCCAACCATACTTGTTTAATAGCATATCTACGCCTGTAGCTCTGACAATAAGGTTGCCTCACTTCTTGCTCAACACGTTTTAAAAGGCACATCTACTCGGGTAGCTGTGACGCCTCCTCCTCCTCTCACTGTTTACCCAACACGCTTGATGGCACATTTATTTCTGTAGCTTTAACGATACAAAGTGGCCGAAGGGCACTTGTTTTACATTTATGGATGGAACAAAAAACAAATTGGGACACGACTTCTGACCCACACGATACATTGTTTATGTCTTGGCTGGCTTAGCTTCTCGGACAAGGTCATACGCCCAGACACCATCGAGGAAATGTGGCAACATTATCACCTTCACTTGGCAAGAGAGAGAGAGGCGTGTGGGGGTGCTAGTGACACACTAACCAACACACTAACCACCAACACAAGTGTGTGGTGGTAGTGACACACTAACCAACACACTAACCACCAACACAAGTGTGTGGTGGTAGTGACACACTAACCACCAACACAAGTGTGTGGTGGTAGTGACACACTAACCACCAACACAAGTGTGTGGTGGTAGTGACACACTAACCACCAACACAAGCGTGTGGTAGTGGTGGTGGCGGCCAGTAACCGCCTACACCAGAAATGTGTTGATAGTAATGGTAGCCTGTAACTACTAACGCCGGGCGTGTGGTGGTAGTTGAGGTGGTATTAGTAGTGGCAGCCATTAACCACCATCAATTGTGGTATCAGTTGGTCAAAGGAGCACAAACGCCTCACATACTGCAAAATACCTGTCTGTAAATGCCCAGCACAAGTCGTTGATGAGATCTATAAGACAAAATGGACCATAATATTAAGCAGATTTTCAGTTATAAATCTGCGGTTATTTATTAATGACAAAAATATGAACGCGCGTACACAAAAATGCAATGCATTTTCAAGTCTCCTTACATCTGCTGCTCCTGTTCACTTAGCAGTATATATGTACCTTTGTGGTCGTCGACTGCTGTGAATCACATCCTGGGGAGGTCAAAGATCAGCTTTGGGGATCACGATAAGCCAGAAGCTTCCTGTCTCCTGTTAGGTGCTAGTCAACTGTTCAACTGCTATTGGTTACGTTATGGGATGGCTTAATACCTGGCTTAGTAGGCAAGACAAAACCAAGGGCTTCCTGTCTCCAGCACTGGTGTTTCAAATGGATAGTGCAATAAGATAATGGATTCCCGAGCAAAAAGTAAAATAACCAAGGTAGAAGACGCCATTAGTTGTAGAAAAAGAATGAAAGAAATATACCCCATGTGTTCTCATAAGAAAATGCATTAAAATATACGTTTAATATACATACAAGAGATGCAGATAGTACTTTAAAAAAAATATTTTGTCTCTGGCTGGAAGATTGTTTTAATCACATCCAAGGATATGGAAAGTTATTTATTTCTTGCCACAGATAAAAGAAGAATTAGAAGCCACAATTTAAAGTGAAAAAAAAAGTGGTGTAGAAAGTAATTACGAAAACATTTCTTCCCAGAATGGTAAATTTCGGAAGGATCCAGAAGGCATTAGTTAGGTTAAAGCTACTGGAACCCTCTTTGACAAATTAGATATTGAAGAGAGAACAGGCACTACGAGGTCGGCTCTGCTCTTACAATTATCAAAAGGTCATTACAGACACGAGGTATCTGGAAGGCCTACCTGTAAAGCACTTTCACACAGCTTCTCAGAGAGGCAACAACTCTGTCATGGTTAGATTAATACTTTTCTGAGCATCTCGTGTTTTCATTTGTCTGTCTCTTGGTAAAACCACCGAGCACACACACACGACTTCAGCTGAATAACCAATGCTTATAAATATAAAACTTTCGAACTCAAATCTCTGAGGACGCTATATACAAGACCTAACATTCAACATGCATAGCCATGGTGTGTAACCCTCATCTACGGCCAAGCACATACAAAAGCACAAGAAAAACTTGAAATTTACCGCTAGACAGCTACTGAATCTGAGAGGAAAATAGCCATTAGGGATGACTGTGCAGATCTCACGGCACTTGCTCATTAAGTGCCGTGAGATCATGACCTATAAAATATTCAGAGATATAAACTGGGTAGGGAGAAAAAGAATAATTAACATGAGAGGGACCAAGATGGATGTATGCAAATGAACTTTGTAGACTCACAGATGTAAGTTACAACGGAGATGAAACTGCATGATGTTGAAAGATAGATTCAGAACCAGATATGACAGCTAAACACACACACACACACACACGAGAGACAGAGGGGTGGATAGACTGCATTTTCTTGGAGTGCAAGAAGGCGTTCGACACAGTTCCTCACAAGAGGTTAATGCAAAAGCTAGTGAATCAGGCACATGTAACAGGAAAGGCACTGCAATTGATCAGAGAATATCTGACAAGGAGGCAAAAACGAGTCATGGTACGTGACGAGGTGTCAGAGTGGGCACCTGTGACGAGTGGGGTTCCACAAGGGTCAGTCCTAGGACCTGTACTGTTTTTGGTATATGTGAATGACATAACGGAAGGGATAGACTCAGAAGTGTCCCTGTTTGCAGATGATGTGAAGTTAATGAGAAGAATTAAATCAGTCGAGGATCCGGCAGGACTACAAAGAGACCTGGACAGGCTACAAGCCTGGTCCAGTAACTGGCTCCTTGAATTTAACCCTTCCAAATGTAAAGTCATGAAGATCGGGGAAGAGCAAAGAAGACCGCAGACAGAGTATAGTCTAGGTGGCCAAAGACTGCAAACCTCACTCAAGGAAAAAAATCTTGGGGTGAGTATAATACCGAGCACATCTCCTGAGGCACACATCAATTAGATAACTGCTGCAGCATACGGACGGCTTTCAAACCTAAGAATAGCGTTCCAATACCTCACTAAGAAATCGTTCAAGACTCTGTACACCATATACGTCAGGCCCATACTGGAGTATGCAGCACCAGTTTGGAACCCACACCTGGTCAAGCACGTCAAGAAATTAGAGAAAGTGCAAAGGTTTGCAACAAGACTAGTCCCAGAGCTAAGGGGATTGTCCTACGAAGAAAGGTTAAGGGAAATCGGCCTGACGACACTAAAGGACAGGAGGGTTAGGGGAGACATGATAACGACATATAAAATACTGCGAGGAATAGATAAGGTGGACAGAGACAAGATGTTCCAGAGAAGGGACATAGAAACAAGGGGTCACAGTTGGAAGTTGAAGACTCCTATGAGTCAAAGGGATGTTAGGAAGTATTTCTTCAGTCATAGAGTTGTCAGGAAGTAGAATAGCCTAGAAAGTGACGTAGTGGAGGCAGGAACCATACATAGTTTTAAGACGAGGTTTGATAAAGCTCATGGAGCAGGGAGAGAGAGGACCTAGTAGCAATCAGTGAAGAGGCGGAGCCAGGAGCTATGAACCGACCCCTGCAACCACAAATAGGTGAGTACAAATAGGTGAGTACAAATATGTGAGTACACACACACACACACACACACACAACACACACACACACACACACAAACACAATATTAAGCTTTAAAGACAGGAGACAAAACTAGATCTGGAGGTACTAAGAAATACTAAGTTACTAACTTCCAAACAAAGATTAAGATGACGAAAGCAGGGCTATTATAACACTTAGTTTTAATTATACTATTTTAATTTCTGTTAACATGTGAAGTGCCAGAGTCATGGGAAACAATAAGAGCAGTTGTGAACGTCAAACTCACCCTCCGCCCATCGAGTCCTAATCTCCGATCAGTGAAACCGGTGGTAATTGCAGCGATAATCAATTGAATCGCTCTAGTGTTGACGTTGGCACTATGACGGAGGAGTGGCACAAAACAACTTCTAGTGTGTGGCGCCACAGAGGTGTGGTACGGTTGTTAGGGTCTTCATTATCCCTGGGAGAGGCTATATGGGAGCGCCATCTATTTTGTAGATTCCTAACTTTTCCTATTCTTCGGTGGAATTATTTTTTAACCACGAGTTTCACGTACACTCACTAGTCATTTAACTTCTCAGAGTTCATGCCTGGTCACCCACAGATATAGAACGGAAAGGAAATGGATATTTGTGTAGGTGTATTGTGTACATGCCTAGGACATATCCAACTTTGGAAAAGAAAAGAAATTGTCTACCCACGAAGGTGTTTTGAGCGACCGAGAAAGTATGCCAAGTCCCTCGGACAAATTCAGTATACTTTCATTCAGCTACCAGTCGCCAGACAAGACCTAGATTCCAGCGTATAACAGTTTTTATCAAGAATGTTAGTAGTACCAAGGTCCCCAGTCTCTCCTGGAGGATCGTCCGCCGGTAGATTCCAGGTGGTAGTACGGTACCAGATGTCTCGAGTCCTGTTAAATAATTGTGTGGATGTTCCACAGGTGTGTCCCAGACCCTGGACCCCCTGTGTGTCTTTGCAATCATTTGACCACCTCCCACAGGATGACTATATGGCGCATAATAAAGCTATTAATCTTACTGTTACCTACGTTGTCGATAATAAATTTTACTGGTAATCATATTAACTCTGCGTAGTTCGCTGTTTTTCATTCACGTTGGGTTTATTTGATAAATTAATTTGTCCCGACTTTATTTTATTTCCCAGGTGTTTTAATGTTCTGTCCTTTTTCTCTACAGAAAATAACCCGACAGTTATTGTTTGTGGTGACAGGTGGGGACCCCCTGAGTGCTGCTGCTGTGTTGTCTGCTGTTTATGCTGTGACGTCAGAGTGAGCAGCTAACAAGAATCCGCGTGCGTGCATGCGTCTTTCTTTCTCTCACGCGCGCGCGTGCGCACGCTATGTAAGATTTTGTTAGAATGCTTTCTGAGAAAATAGAAAATTGAATTCCATTTCGAAACGAAACGCTTTTTTAAGTGTTTTCATCGAAATGTGTGTGCGTCATATATATATATATATATATATATATATATATATATATATATATATATATATATATATATATATATATATATATATATATATATATATAGGAAATTTTGTAAATGCTTGAGTGGATTAGTAAGTTTGAGTGGGCTGGTACGTACCCATGGCGCATGTTTGGGAAGTGAGTGCGTGCATGTGTGTGGGAAGTGAGTGCGTGCATGTGTGTGGGAAGGCTGGCGAGTTGTCCAGCGAGTTACGAAGTTGGTGGGTGAGTAGTGTTTGTGCCGGTGGCATCCCTTCTTCAGTGTGTATGTGGGTGCTACAAGTGTTGCAGTAGCTGACGCACCTACAACTTCCTGGATCCTATTGCAGAAGTCGTCCACTGTGTTGTGTCCTCTAGTTCCCCCTTTGATGGTGCTTAGTCTCACCTCCTGGCTCAGTCTTAAACTATCAATCTAAATCAATATCAATCTCAGTCTCAATCAATATCAGTCAAAATCAATCTAAATCAGTCTCGGTCAATATCAGTTTCAATCAATTTCAATTAATTTCACTTAGTATCAATCAATATTAATTTCAATCACTATCAATATCAATCAATATCAACATCAATATCAATCAATCGCTATTTCACTAGTTTTATGCCTCAAGGCCCTGTCGTATCTATCCATGAAACGGATGGTGTTTCCTCTCCACCACCTCGTCCACGTGTTTACAGTTCATAACCACCTGTGGCTAAAGAAGTACTTCCGAGTTTTGCCCCTTTTGACTCCTATTTATTCACACTAGTCCCACAACTCCGTCTTTTAAGAGTGTGTCCCTGTCTGACTTGTCAGGTCTTCTGAATATCGTGCATATTATTACCGTGTTTTCCTTGGCTCTCCTTTCCTTAAAGGTCGTCAGGTTTGGTTATTTTAGTCTCTCATTCGTCAGTCCTCTTAGCTCCGGAACCAGTCTTGTTGCTATCCTTTGGACATTCTCTAATTTTTATGTTGAAAATGGTATAAAATAACGACAAGTTCATGATTAAAGGACGTGCGCAACCGTTGGGTGTCTTTATTCTTGAAACGTTTCGCCTACACGGTAGGCTTCTTCAGTCAAATACGGAGAATGGACTGCAGGCAGCAGAAGTGACAAGGTAAAGATGATGTAATCATTCCAGCAACCTTGGAGAAATAGTTTGAGGTGGTCAGTCCCTCAGCCTGCAGAAGAGTTCAGCTCCAGACCGTTGAGTTCCAGACCATGGAGCCGAACTCTTCTCCAGGCAGGGGAGACTAATCACCTCAAACCACTTCTCCAAGGTTGATGGACTGATTACGTCATCTTTACCTCGTCACTTCTGATGCCTACAATCCATTCTCTGTATTTGACTGAAGAAGCCTACCATGTAGGTGAAACGTTTCTTTACATTTTTGATGAGGTGTTTTGCTCCGGTTGATGCCATGTGCACCCAGCCGCCGGCTGATGCCATGTGCACGCAGCCGCCGGCTGATGCCATGTGCACCCAGCCGCCGGCTGATGCCATGTGCACCCAGCCCCCGGCTGATGCCATGTGCACGCAGCCGCCTGATTCGTAAAGTTACTTAACTTCCCAATGAGCATAAATTTTAACATTCATATATGAGTTGAGGAGCTAAGAAGAAACCCCACGGACTGGCCAGCGAGCGAAACGTGCGTAGTAAGCTAAAACTGCGTTTTCTATACAAAAACAATGTTCATCAGTCTTTAAAAGGAGACCACCTGGATCAAAATTACATGGCTGGTTACACTGATATTGTTACAAACATTTGTAGACGATCTTCTCAAAGGTGACAGTTAGTGAGTTGGTTGTTTTTCTTATCAACTCAACTGATAGGTCGAAAAATAACACAGCTTCAATAATAGAGCAAAAAAACATTTTTATGACATCATAGTTGGACAGTTAATTTTCTCCGTAACTATTTCTTCTTTCTGTACAAACGTTATTTCGGTCAGGTTAGGTTAGATTAGGTTAGGTATAGCTGCTTAGATCAGTGTTAATTTTTGATAAGGATTTCAGCAAGTACGGTCAATGGAACAGAAGACAAACTGAAAATCGCATGTATACTGCTGTGAAGAACTTATGTTACTGACGTCTGGAAAAATAGAAAATAGGTTGTTTTTCTTTCTGAAATAAGTAACTAATTTACGAATCTTGGGACAGACTGGCTTTCTGGGGTAACCCGACTGGGCTCTTAACCTCGCCTCTTAACCTTAAAAAATTGTCCAGCAAGTATTGGTTCCTGGCTTCCTCGACCCTATCTATCACTTAAAAGTGGGTTTGAAGTTTGCCTCCACCACCTCACTTGCCTCACTAGTTTACTATCTTCATATCGTGTGTTCTTAGGATCCACCTATGTCCTCTTGTCCTCGTGGCTCGCCGGTGAAACAGTTCGCCCTCGTCTGATCAGTCTTCGAAATGCCTTTTACGTCTCTGAATCTCCCCTGGTCAGTCTCTCTTCCAAAGTAGTTATATATAATTCTTTGAGGTTATCCTCGTAACAATGCCCTCTCAGCTCTGGATCCAGCCTCGTTGCAAATCTCTCTACTCTCTCCAGCTTTTGAACTCGTTTTTTTCAGTTGTGAACTATGCTGGTGATGCCCATTCGAGGAAAGTCTGACATATGTCGAATTCACATCCTTGAAAAATTTCTTAGAGATTTCCGAAGGTAATTCCATGAGTTGCTTGATTCTTATGCTCCTCTGATGTTATGCGGATAGTTTCAGTGTATTAATTACTTCCAGGTCGCTTTCTTTATTTTTTTTTGTATCCTTCTAGTTAATGCACTATCTTGTCTTTCTTGACCCTCTCCGATTTGCATTACCTTCCACCTGTCTGGATTGAACTTTGTAGCCGCTTGTTTGGCCTCTCCTGCAGTCTATCCAAGGATTCCCATAGCTTGTCTCAGTCATCTTGAGTTCTTATTCTTTTCATTTTTTCACTTCATCAGCAAACAACGATACGTTCGAAAGGATTTCCTCTGGCAGATCACATACATATATTAATGTAGGGGTCTAAGTTTCGATCCTTCAGAGACCCCCATTGATTTCTTTCACTCGATCCGTTTGTTCCTTACCGTCACTTTTATATATTCATTAGATACTTAATGATCCATTTAGGGCCTCCTTGCACATCTCTTGCAGTTTGTGGTTCATACGTCTGTGTGGCACCGTATCTAATGCCTTCCGGCAGTCAATGAGCATTTAGCTGACACATCTTTGTCTTTCTTGCATAATTTCCGTTATTCTGTCATAGAATTCCAGCAAGTTTGTACTCTAGGACTTCACGTAAACTCACGAAATCGTAATGACACGATTGCAAACAAACCATATCACGGGTGGGGTTCGAACCCGCGGTCAGAGAGTCTCAAAACTCCAGACCGTCTCGTAAGCCACTGTGCCAGCTAGCTTCTATGGTGTAGAAATATACCTAGTTGGATGAATCTTATTGAAGCTAGCTGGCCCAGTGGCTTACGCGACGGTCTGGAGTTTTGAGACTCTCTGACCGCGGGTTCGAACCCCACCCGTGGTATGGTTTACTTCCCTTAAAATTATGCTTTTTTTATTTGGAATGAAATTCATCCTCTCCACATACATCCCAATATTATTCTGATAATGTCCAGCATTTTACAGAGTATACTCGTCATTGTTACTGGCCTCTGGGTGCTTGTCACTTATCCTACTAATACAGTATACGTGTGCTGCTCTCCAACAATCAAGTGCTTCAGCATCTAGTGACTTGTTATACACTGGGTACCTCTGTCATTTCCATCTCATTAATTAACCTCAGCTTCAATAATTTCCTCTCTTAGACTTGCATATAAAATTTCTTGATGATTAAGACTCCATTCTCATGCTTCAGCGTCATATCGTTCCAGACCATGAAGTTGAACTCTTCTCCAGGCTGAGGGACTGACCGCCTCAAATACAAATTCTCCAAGGTTGGTGGACTGATTATATCATCTTTATTTCAATGCTTTATCTGCTGCCTCTGTATTTGACTGAGGAAGCCTGCTGTGTAGGCGATACGTTTCAACAATATAGATATCATCAACCTGTCGGTATTTTATACCATTTGGAAACATACAATTTTTTGACAGGAAGGAGAATTGAAACTTGTTCATATTTTTGGCGTAATATAATTTTCTATACCTCTACAGTCTTTAAAACAACCTGATCGATTCCGTCTGCTTTTCTGCGCCTCTAGTTTTAAAAATGTCCTCTATGCCATTTATCTCTTTCTCATATCTCTTATGTCGAGAGTCCATCTTCTTTTCATGTAAATCAAACATAACCGAATAATAACCTTGCCGAATAATAACCGAATAATAACCTTGCCGAATAATAACCGAATAATAACCTTGCCGAATAATAACCGAATAATAACCTTGCTGAGGTTCACTTTTTGGCTTACTCTCCCTCTCCATGTGTCACACTCTGCTGTCATCTCGTGCCTTATATCATGTCATTAGTCATAAGTGTTTCCCCTTCCTACTGTCCAGATTCTCTTCACTGTCTCTGTGGTTCACTGCCTGGAGTCACCGCATAACTGTCACCTTATCTACTTCCTGACTGTTGGAAATTATTTCGTTCATGAGCCTTTGAAGCCCATTTTTCGTCGTTCACTCCGTTTTTTTACCAGCTTATGCATCTCTCTCATTTTCTCATTCATTAAACCTTTCTTCCAACTCATTCACAATGAGCTCTACTATTTCCCACCTTTTTCTCTCCCAACAATATCTGAGAACACACTGCCATCTCCGGCGTCTCGTGGCAGTCTTATTTACGTCTCTCATGCTGACCCCTCTAGTTTCTTCTTTCGGTCTACTGTTTTCCTTACTAGTGTCCCACCATCTTTAGGAACCTCACATGGTTCCTTCTGAGATGTGGCAAGATCTGCAAGAGAACTGAGCTTGCTCTATTTGCCCCAGCATACAGAGACCTCGGTGAGTACTGTCTGATAGTCTCCGTCGATCTGGCAGTTCATCACAAACAGACGAGGTCGCCTAGTTCAGATGGTCCAGTGTCGCTTGACTCCAGCTGTCAACCGTGAAGGCCTTGTCTAGCTTGAGCCAGAAAGTCTATTGTATTACTCCTCTTCCTATGATATTGTAAGTCTGTCATTCTCGATTTTCACTACTTCTGATTTCTTTTTTTTTAATTTCGTTACTTTACTGTTTTTGCTAGTCGTTGCTCAAGCCACACTCCATAACTTCCCAGCAAAACAATATAGACCTCTGGTTGTCTTCAAGAAGGCGCTGGACAGGCACCTAAAATCAGCACCTGATCAGCCGGTCTGGGGTTCGTACGTTGGTTAACGTGCTGCCAGCAGTAACAGCCTGGTTGATCAGACACTGATTCACTACGAGGCCTGGT
Source organism: Cherax destructor (assembly GCA_009830355.1). NCBI lineage: Eukaryota > Metazoa > Arthropoda > Malacostraca > Decapoda > Parastacidae > Cherax > Cherax destructor. The sequence goes on along the minus strand of WNWK01000289.1, from coordinate 559,164 downwards.
CTCAGACCGGGCCGCGGGGACGTTGACCCCCGAAACCTCTCCAGGTAAACTCCACATATGTAAATGGTTTACAAAGCCGACAAATTGAAGAATTAGAAACTTTTGTAATATTTTTGGTGTCTTTACTGAGGAAACGTTTCGCCATCAAGTGGCTTCCTCAGTCCAGTACAGAGATGAATAGAAGCCACTTGTTGGCGAAAAGTTTCCACAGTAAAGATACCGAAATGTTGCAAAAGTGTCTATTTCACAGACTCAGTGACATGTGTGGAGCTCAGCCTCAGTTAGACCTCCAGCCTGCCTCACCTCGCTCAGCCTCAGCTAGACCTTCACCCCACCCAGCTTCAGCTAGACCTCCAGCCTGCCTCACCTCGCTCAGCCTCAGCTAGACCTCCAGCCTGCTTCACCCCACTCAGCTTCAGCTAGACCTCCAGCCTGCTTCACCCCACCCAGCCTCAGCTAGACCTCCAGCCTGCTTCACCCCACCCAGCCTCAGCTAGACCTCCAGCCTGCTTCACCCCACCCAGCCTCAGCTAGACCTCCAGCCTGCCTCACCTCGCATGCTAATTTCTCATTACTTCAGAATTATATTTTACAGATGCCGCTTCTTATTACAATAGCTCATTAAACACACTTTTCCTTGTCACTTTTACCTGGGGATCACATAATGTTGCAGCTTGTTTATAATTACACTAGTAGAGACGACTTTGCCCTGGGGAAAAAAAACAAGAAACAAGGGCTGTCAAAGACAGGTGCTTCACCGTCCTTGTTTTTGTGTGTGTGTGTGCACGTGCTTATACATGTGTATATATGTTGGATGGAGGAAAGGGGAAGAGAAGAAGAGGAAGGGAGAGAGAGAGAAAAGAGGAAGATGAGAGAGAGAGAGAAAGAGAGATACAGGGGTGGAGTAATATAGGTCACAGCTCAAGAATCACTTTCAAGGTTATCATCATGACCCGTGTCAAAGTTGTCGAGGTGACAATAAAACAGGATAAAGGCTGTATCCTAAATCACTTGACACAGTAAAGGCTACACAGCCGGGAAAGATCAGCTGAAGATTGCTATGTGGGTTTACAGACTACGTGCACTCACCTGTGCTCTGTCGAACACATGATTAATGAATCTCGTTGTACAGGCGCCGAGTGCTTTCGTAGCCCTCGTTAAACAATATCTACTTTAGATATTCCTTAATGAGTTTCATTCACGAAACTCATAATGTGAAAAAGGATATAAATGGGTAGAAATCAGAGCGGGGACGCGTCACAAGCGGTGTTCCACAGGGGTCAGTGTTGGGTGCTTTGTTGTTCACAATCTACATAACGACTTAGATGAGGGAATAAATAGCGACTTAACCAAGTTTGACGACGACACCAAACTAGGTAGTCGGATTAATTCTAACGAGGACACTAGAGCGTTACAGGGAGATATGAATAGACTTATGCAGTGGTCGGAGAAGTGGCAGATGCAGTTAAATATAAACAAATGTAAAGTTCTAAGCCTTGGAAAACAAAACCATAGCGCTTATAAACTAAATAATGTAGATGTTACTCTGATTGCGAAAAAGATTTAGGAGTTCTGGTTATCAGTAATCTAGAGCCGAGACAACAGTGCATAAGTGTTTGCAATAAAGCTAATAGAATTCTTGGCGTCATATCAAGAAGTATAAATAACAGGAACCCTCGGGTGATTTTTAAACTCTATATCGTTACTTGGGTTTTATTCAGATTATACTGTACGGTTCTGGCCACCGTAATACAGAATGGACATAAATGAACTGGAAAACGTACAGAGGAGGACAGAGTGGATCCCATGTATCAGAAGTGTTTCCTACGAGAATAGACTGAGGGTCCTGAATCTGCACTCCCTAGAAAGGTATAGAATTAGGGGGATGTGATCGAGAAAACGGAATACGGGGAATAAATAAAGGAGATGCAATAGCGTAATAAAAATATCTAACAAAGACAGGATTGAACATAATAATGGTATCCAATACCGACAAGTTGATAAGTAAGACATGTGTGCAACGGTTAGGAATCAGACTGAAGAAGCCTACTATGTAGACGAAACGTTTCGGAACAAAGATTCCTAACCGTTGCACATGTGTCTTACTTATCAAGAAAGGACTCGTAGCTATGGGTTCAGGTTGGAAAAATTTAGATTTAGAAAGGATATAGGAAAGCATTGATTTGGTAACAGTTGTGGATGAGCTTTAAAATAGGTTAGGTAAGTACATATGTGGGTACGAGTTGGATCTGCCTAGATTGGGCCAGTAGACCTGCAGCAGTGCTCATCCCTTCTTTATCCTAGTTCAGGACATTTATTGAAGGAAACGTCTCCCCACAAGTGACTATCAGTTCATTACTAGAATTGATGACGTTACTCTTGGCGAAATGTTTTCCTTAATGTCTTGAAATGTAAACAAGTGTCTTTGTCGGTGTCACCGTCTTTGTCGGTGTCACCGTCTTTGTCGGTGTCACCGTCTTTGTCGGTGTCACCGTCTTTGTCGGTGTCACCGTCTTTGTCGGTGTCACCGTCTTTGTCGGTGTCACCCTCTTTGTCGGTGTCACCCTCTTTGTCGGTGTCACCGTCTTTTCCGGTGTCACCGTAATATCTACTACCGTAGGGGTCGGGTCTTAGCTCCCGGCTCCGTCTCTCTACTGCCAGCCACTGGGGTTTTCCACTCTCCTGGTTGAGTGAGCTATATCATACCTCTTCTTCATACTATGTATGACTTCTGCCTCCACCACTTCGTTGCCTAGCTCGTTCCATTTTCAGACAACTCTAAGGCTAACATCACTATGACTCGTCTGTGGTTTTAATACGAGCTGTGTCCTCGTGTATCTGAACTCCCCCCCTCTCCCTCTGGACCTATTTTGTAGGTCGTAATTGCGTCTTCCCTTGTCCTTCTGTCTTCCAGAAGATCTTTAGTTACTTATTACAAGCTATGCTGTCATACAGTACTGGGGGATGTGAGTGATGAGTTGTCTCATCTCTCTTAAGAGGTAATCTCTCATCTCTCATCTCTCTAGAGATGAGACATGAGAGATGAGAGATTACCTCTTAAGATTTTCAGTTAATGCACAAAAAATAAGGAAAATTATACTGGGGAAAATCATGAATATAAGATGGAATAAAATTATTTATTACAACATTAATTAGAGAATGGGGAATGTACACTTAATGTTGGTTAATTACTATTTAAAGCAGGTACTGAAAAGGGAGTTATATACAGTGGACCTCCGGATTTCGTCAATAATTCTTTCCAGAAGGCTGTTTGAGTGCCGTTACCGAACGAATTTGTTCCCATAAGGACGAATGTAAATTACATTAGTCCGTTTTAGACCCCCAAAAATACACTTACAAAAGCACTTACAAAAATATACTTACATAATTGTTCGAGTTGGGAGCTATACGAAATCCAGGGGTCCACTGTAATAATAATGTGGTTCATTACAATAGACTCTCATAGGTATGAGATATTGGGTACAAACTTATATAAGCGATGGAAATACTCCATCTCTTGGTCCACCCACGACACCTGCTCTCGATGTATTCTCTCACACCGAAGTCATCGCACCGTTTGACTGTTTGGCCAGTTCTCAAGACTGGTTTTCTCCCCATAGTGAAGGAACAAGGTATCCCCATAGTTCAGTGAGTCATGATAGTTGTAGTGATAAGACTAATACTGGCTTGCATGGTGCAACATAGCAAGATCACAATACTTATTGCTTCTTCGAGAATTACAAGCTACTATCGTAAGTGGTGCAGACGATGCCTGGTCTCAAGTTGAATGTAAGTTATTCAGTGCTCAACACTGAGCTAGAAAACCTTGGTGAATGGAATTCTGCCACGACATAAACCACAAGCTAATCCTTGCTAGCAAGGCAAAGAGGAAGTGTGCAGCATATTTTTATTATTAATAATAATAAATAAAAATTATGATTAATATTAACACATCGGCTGTTTCTCACCGAGGCAGAGTGACCTGAAAAAGAAGAAGAAACACTTTCATCATCATTCACTCCATCACTGTCTTGCCAGAGGCGTGTCTACACTACAGTTCAAATAATAATAATAATATTTCTACAACATATTTCCACCCCTCCTTCAGAGCTCATGCACTGTACTTCCCACTTCCAGGACTCAAGTCCGGCTAATCGGTTTCCCTGAATCCCTTCATATGTTACCTTACTCACACTCCAACAGCACGTCAAGTCAAAAACTATTTGCCTCCTCTCGCTCCATCTAAAATCGTCTCACACACTTCCTGGAAGTCTAAGCCCCTTGAACACAAAACCTCCTTTACCCCCTCCCTCCAACCTTTCCTAGGACGACCCCCACCCTGTCTTCCTTCCACTACAGATTTATACACCCTCTATTTTGTTCCATCCTCTCTAAATGTCCGAACCACCTCAACAACCCCTCCTCAGCCCTCTAGGTAATACCTTTAGAAACTCCGCAATTCCTTCTCATCTCCAAGCTACGGATTCTCTGGATAATATTCACACCACACATTGCCCTCAGACACGACATCTCCACTGCCTCCAGCCTTCTCCTCATTGTAACATTCATCACGCATGCTTCACACTCAAATAAGAGTGTTGGTACCACTATGCTCTCATACATTCTCCTCTTTGCTTCTATGGATAATGTTTTTTGTCTCCACAGACTCCTCAGTGCACCACTCACCTTCTTTTCCCCCTCAATTCTATGGTTCACTTCGTCTTTCATAGACCCATGTGCCGACAAGTCCACTCCCAAATAGCTGAACATATTCACTTCCTGCATACTCCCTCACTCCAATCTGCTATTCAATCTTTCATTACCTTAATTTTTCCTATCATTATTACTATGCTATTTTCTATGTTCACTTTCAATTTCCTTCTTTTACACACCCTTCCAAACTCGGTCACCAACCTCTGCAACTTATCTTCAGAATCTCCCAAAAGCACAGTGTCATCAGCAAAAAGCAGCTGTGACAACTCCCACTGCGTTTTAGATTCTTTATCTTTTAATCCCACATCTCTTCCTAATACCCGAGCATTCAGTTCTCTTACAACCCCATCTATAAATATATTGAACAACCATAGTGACATCACGCATCCCTGTCTAAGGCCTACTTTTAAGGGAAAATAATCTCCCTTTCTCCTACATACCCTAACCTGAACTGCTTTCAGTAACCTACCACCTATTCCATACATTTGCTACATCTGCCACATTGCACCCCTATCCACCCTATCTTACGCCTTTTCCAAATTCATAAATGCAACGAAAACCTCTTTACCCTTATCTAAATATTGTTCACTTTTATGCTTCGCTGTAAATAATCAACATTAAACTTCCGAGAGGGGAACAGTAGGTAATAAGATTTTATCCATGGAAAAGGAGGGTAGATTCAACTCTTACATCAAGAGCCCTTAGCTAGCATTAAGACACCCCACTGAAAGGTAAACAGCATTCGAGAGAATCTTGTACTCTGTTTACATCTATAGTTGCAACTCTTTACTGGACACAAGAGCGTTCAAGATATGAATAAGAACGAAACTCTTGGATAACCTGACACCTGTATTATCTCACACTTCTGGACAAGGTAGATAAACGAGCGGAGTCTGTTATCTCGTGCCTCAGCTCGTCCTGGCTCGACCTATCATCTAAGGAAGACCTTCAACACGGAAGAGATATCGGTTCTCTTACTGTTATGTAAAGGCCAATGTTCTCAGGGATACTCACTTGGTTTAGTATCGTGATATCTCCATCGACTCGCAACCAAAGGACACGGGTTCAGTCATGAGAAGGTCGAGACGTATGGACACGTATCCTTACGTGCCCATACGTAAGGATACGCCCCTGTTCACTTAGCAGTAAATAATTACCTGGATGTTGGCTGACTGGTCTGGGTTGCATCCGGTGGAGTGAGACGGCAGTACACCTTATAGAGGGCTGGGCTTTGAGATGAGCTGAGGTAGGATAACGGCACCTACCCCATAAGTTCAATGAAGCAACAAAAAAGAGAGACCGCTATTATAATGTCATTCAGTTTTACTTGGCTGTACTTTTTAAGGGGATCGTTTATGGCTTGCCTGATTTGCAACTGGATCATGTTAAGCAAATTAAGACAAGAGACGAAATACAAGCTCTGGACCTCACACTACAGACAATACTAACATGAAGAGGAGACACTTGTGCAACATTTGGGAATCTTCAGTCAAATACAGAGAAGAATGGTGAAAGATGAGGAGGAGAATGAGGTAATCAGTCCCTCAACCTACAGTAGATGTGTTCAGTCCATCAGTCTTGAGAAAAGGACAGCATAGGCTCAGAGAAGTGGCTTATATACTGCAGCCAGGCGAGTATAAGCAGGAGGAGGCGGAATTACCAGTGGACAAATACAATAGTGCAAGTAGGTCATGTCTGTAGGTCAGGCAAACTTAGAAGCCAAAAACAGTACTGCTTGTGAAATGTATCTTAATAATTATCTTTAAGTATAGAAAACCGAAAAGAGAGATAGATAGATAGATAGAGAGACAGAGATAGAGAGAGAGGGGGTGAGAGGGATTACAATTTCCCAGTGGAAAATTATGTCTAATCAAAACCAGAATATCGCATGTTTTGCATATTCACACACGATCTTATTTTTTTCCCCAACCAACCACTTAACAATTTACCAACAAGCTGTTTTCAAGAATTTATCCGTAAATCTAATCGCCGTCTGTTTGTAGAGATGTGTTATCCATCAATTCTGAAGTGAACTCCTGCCTGATATACAAAGTATCAGACAGGGATAATTTGCATTGTGTCACTAATATCTGTGATGTGTTGTCAGGGTCTTGTAATCTCAGTGACGGCAACCAACGCTCATGTCCAATTTATGATCTATAATGAACATGCACAATCAATTTCCTAATAGTTTTTATATTATTTACAGTCTGTTACCAGCTATGCATCATCTGTTTTCTCGTCTCCCAGAACCTTACGTGTGCACCGCAAGTGCTTCGTATATTATTAACCAGGATGCACTGGCAATATTTACAGGCGGTGTTATATTACTAAAATTCACTTATTAATTTCATCCTTGAATGTTTATATCACGTAGCCTCTTTTCAGTTATTCCTTTACTTTTTGCTAATGTTTTTCATCAATAACTTGTTCTCAATAGTTACATCTTTGTTGAATGAGACAGGTGTGTGACACCTGGGTGTCTCTATTAACGAGTTTCACCTGCCTGATGGCTTCCTCAGTCTAATATAGAGGCCACTACTTGAGAGTGCAAGAAGTGGAGAGGTAAATTTAAGGTGTTTAGTCCCTTAGCTTCGACAGGTGCTCAGTCACTTAGCTTTGATCCATTTAAAGGCATGAAGGTTGAGAGGTTCAGCAGTTCAAGACAGCGTCACAAGCGGGAGGGACCCACTAGTGCAAGCAGGTCATGTTCATAAGTTGGGCCAGCAGTTAACAACAGTAGAAGTGGTAGTAGTAGCAGTAGTAGTAGTGATAGTAGTAGTGATAGTAGTAGTGGTAGTCCTCTGTACCAAGATTCATGGTAGCGCTACATGAATGGTATTCAGTACCACTAAGTTGATGAGACTCTCTGACCGTGGGTTCGAACCCCACGCGTGGTATGGTTTGTTTCACCTGGGAATCTTTATGGACGAAACGTTTCGCCCAAGCAGCAGTCTTTTATTCACTCTAGTAGAGAGGTGACTACTACACTGAAGACTGTGCAAGATGTGGAGAAGTAATTGTAAGGTGTTCACTCCTAGAGTCATAATAGATGGTGTTCAGTCCCTAGAGTCATAATAGATGGTGTTCAGTCCCTAGAGTCATAATAGATGGTGTTCAGTTCCTAGAGTCATAATAGATGGTGTTCAGTCCCTAGAGTCATAATAGATGGTGTCAATCCCTTAGCCTAGAGTCATAATAGATGGTGTTCAGTCCCTAGAGTCATAATAGATGGTGTTCAGTCCCTAGAGTCCTAATAGATGGTGTCAATCCCTTAGCCTAGAGTCATAATAGATGGTGTTCAGTCCCTAGAGTCATAATAGATGGTGTTCAGTTCCTAGAGTCATAATAGATGGTGTTCAGACCCTAGAGTCATAATAGATGGTGTTCAGACCCTAGAGTCATAATAGATGGTGTTCAGACCCTAGAGTCATAATAGATGGTGTTCAGACCCTAGAGTCATAATAGCCTGGCTCCAGAATACAAGTCTCTCTCCTCGTACGTCTTCTTTATCCAGATCAAAACTAAGGGCCTGAACACCTTAAGAACACCTTTCCAGTTCTTCCACCGTCTCCAGTACAAACGTCGCCTCTATCAGACTATCATTAGATATTCCTTTCGCTTTAGTTCAGCATTAACAATAGTCTATTTTCATAATTTGTAACTTTTGTTATATGTCATTACTGATTATCCGTAGATTCTTAGATTCTTTTTATCAGTTTAAATTTAATGAAAAAATAATCATGCATAAATAATTATTCATTACTATAACTACTAACAATGGTAGTGCTAAAAGCACCTTTATGGGACATTTGTAAAGCCTTCTTCAGACTAGCAACACGTGCTGGTGCAAGAACCACTCACGTGGAACATTTGTTCAGCCTCTTATAGTCCAGCAACACGTGGTACTGCAAGAACCAATGACGATGAACATTTGTTCAGTCTCCTTTAGTCCAACAACACGTAGTAGCGCAAGAACCACTCACGTGGGACATTTGTTCAGTCTTCCTTAGTCCGGCAACACATGTGGTAATGTTTGAACCACGCTTATGGAACACGTCTTGACTGGCATTATCTACGTCTTGACTGGCATTATCTACGTCTTGACTGGCATTATCTACGTCTTGACTGGCATTATCTACGTCTTGACTGGCATTATCTACGTCTTGACTGGCATTATCTACGTCTTGACTGGCATTATCTACGTCTTGACTGGCATTATCTACGTCTTGACTGGCATTATCTACGTCTTGACTGGCATTATCTACGTCTTGACTGGCATTATCTACGTCTAGACTGGCATTTTCTATGTCTTGACTAACATTATCCAAATTTTGTCTAGCTTTATCCACGTCTTGTCTAAATGAGTCATTTCAACACCACCATCACTGCTGTAGAACTGTAGATGACGAGGGTCAGTCACTGTAGCATCACACCGTCACTAGTATAGATGACGTGGCTGAGTCACTTCAGCACCCCACCATCACTGGTGTAGATGACGTAGTTGATTACGTTCTGGAAGACCACGTCTCACAAGTCGCAGGTCTCCAACACTTTCCCACATTCCTCGTCCCAGTCATCCTCCGTTTTTCTAAATCCGCTTAAACTCATCCAAAAATTTCCCCTCCTGACAGACAGCGCAGCAATTAGACTGAAATGATCTGATAGCATCAATACAGGCAGTAAGATTTCCTAATTTCCTCTCCCATGTCCTCCCACCTAACCGACCATAACACACGTCGCTCGCCCACTCTCCTTTCGACAGCCACAACGTCAACAAAGACACGGACCATTACCTTCTCCTGGTTTACCAGGTTAATGAAGCGATATCTGTGAAGCTCTATACCAGTGGTTCTTAACCTAGGTTCGATCGAACCCCAGGGGTTCGGCAGATGTCTGGACGACTGTGTAAGATTGAAGACGTGTCTGGAATCGGAGACATTTCTGTACCCGGGGAACTGAAGCAAGCAATTGCCATACACTTAGATGAGTTCGCAAAGTCTCTCGACGGATACTTTCCTACCAGAGAGTCATATCCAGCATGGGTGAGACAGCCGTTCACGTTAAGTGTTGCGACAGCAGATGTCAATGATGAATACCTCGACGAAATCATTGAACTTCAGCAGAGCCAGGTTCAACAGCAACTCTTCAGAACAACAACGCTCTCAACGTTTTGGTGTCACCAAATCGTAGCGTAGCCTCTTATTGCTAAGAAAGCCCTTGAGATACTCACGCCGTTTGTTACAACGTATCTTTGCCAGCAATCCTTTTCCAGGATGGTAGACATCAAAACGAAGAAAAGGTATAGACTTAGTTGCGAAAATGATAAGAGAGTGGCACTTGCCAAGGTGAGAGTGGCACTTGCCAAGGTGAGAGTGGCACTTGCCAAGGTGAGAGTGGCACTTGCTAAGGTGAAGCCGCACATTTCTGAACTTGTATCTGAAAGGCAACAGCAAAAGTCACATTTATTTGCAGTTTTGATTGAAATCATATTTTGAAGAAACCATATTTCATTTTTTCCAATTACGAAGGTTCGGTGAATGCCCGGATGAAACTTGCGGGGTTCAGTACCTCCAACAAGGTTAAGAACCACTGAGCTAGACGGAGACAGTTTACGATGACTTTATTATGATCCACGTCGGACAGAAACGTCGTTCTCTTCGTTTCCAATTTTTAGGTTGCTTGCAAAATGCTCCGGAGTGGTGCAGTTTAGACCAAGTCTGGTGTAGTTTTGACCAAGTCTGGTGTGGTACTGGTGGTCTACTGCGGTACTGGGATCTAGCCATTACGTCACTACCGGGGTCGCCACTTGAGTCCAGAACAACATTACTTCATATATAAACTAGGCTCACATTTGTGTTAACTTAATTTTCATACTATGTTGAAAGAACGAGCATTGAAAAAGTAGCAGTGAGGAATTGAACATGAACCTTTCGGCCTGCAGAGGCAGTGAACCAAATGTGTTCACAAGAATGAGAGTCGTGAACCTCAACTACGTTCCATTAGAAGTGTGGAAGGATATTGCTGTTCTCTCAAGTGAATGAAACGGAATCCTGTTTAATGTTTTGAATTCTGGCAGGACTGAAACATATATAACAGCAGATAATCATAAGGAATAGACTCAAAAGTACCGAACAATGATATATGGAAGCAGCAAACACGATGATACGTTAGATCGCATCCTGAATATACTCCCCCGTTTGAGTCTTAAAATTACAGAAAAGATAAATGATGTACTGAAGAGGGTACAGAGAAGAGCTAACAGGCTCATAACATCACTAAGAAGCAATTCGCATGAGGAAGGATTCAGAACACTGAACATTTTCTCTTAAATGAAATGAAGCCGCTAGAGCTCATTCAAACCTTCAAGACATTAAATGGTTTTGATACACTCAGACACGAAGAACTATTTGAAGTGCAGAACGAGTCTTTAAATCGAAACAATGAAGCCTTGGAACCGAAAATAAAACAGGGACGTAAGTAAACATTTTTTCCCGCAATCAGAATTATAACTAAATGGAACAAGGTACTCGATGATGCTGTGAGCACAAAAACACTGACTGCCGTCAGCTGGACAAGCACTTGCAGCAAAATGAAATCAACAGATTCCTGATGTTTGCTCAGCAACTGTGTCAAGACGCTCAGGTGACAGTGAGCCAAGTTAATAGTAGTAGCGATAGAAGCAGATGACTGTGTCAGCCAAAGTAACACGAGAAGTTACAATATCAACAATACAAAGCAAGTGGAGGTAGCTTCAGCCTACCTTCCTTCCGCTTCCATTTCTCCTGTAAAGTCTGTCATTTTTTTTCAATATAGTATGGAATGAATCCTTGACATTCGCCACCCAGCTCTCGTGAGAGAAGGGTGTGCTACTCTGGTCTCTGGCCCCTGGTGGAGACTGTGAGCAACTTTATTTTCACTGTCATGGCGGCGGTGGGCAGACGCCGCATCAACACCGTCTGCATAGACATGGTTACAGGAGTAATCCAACCTGCTGTGGCGGCTACAGTAATACCTACTATTCTTCGTGATATATACAACATTGATATGGAGGAACTGTATGGAGTGGCACTAAATGGAATGAACAGGACCTTTGTGAAGTTGTTAACGGCTGCAGCATATGAGACATTGGTAGAGCGACATCAGGACAACGTCTACACGGTCAATGCGACATTGCAGGTGCGATTAAAGGATGTGTCGCGCACCTACACATGGGTAAAGGTAAAGAATGTGCCTTTTGAGGCAGATCAAATGGATGTGGGACGTGTCTTCAGCGAGTATGGGACAGTACATCTGGCAACGGCAGGAAAGTGGAGTGTGGGACCCATGGAGGGTCTTCCTGAGGGATCTTTCACATTAAAGATGTCGTTACGGAGGCCCATTCCATCTTACATCATTATGGCTGAGTTTCGTACGCAAGTGTACGTGACTTACGCAGGACAAAGGAGGACGTGCAGGATATGTGGGAATTTTGATCATGTAGCAGCGGATTGTTTGCGGAGAGGTGCTCAACGAACCGCTGAACGCAAGATCCCGACAGAACCACAGGGAAAGTATGAGGGGACGGCTGGTGATGAGGGACAGCAGCAAAGGACCAGGAGCTGGAGTGAAATAGTGGAGGGTGTGGCAGAACTGTGCCACCCATCAGAGCCTACTTTGGAGAGAGAGGTGAATGAAAAGGAGGTTGAGGAAGTACCTGTGATAGAGGAAGGCATGGATGTGCCTCTGGTGGAAGTGATTCAGGGATTACTGGATGATCCATTACAGGTGTTGCATGTTGGGGATGGGGCAGATTTGGTGGAGGAGGCACGAGTTGGGATTGACTCGGGGCAGGAGAGTCCTGAGGTAGCAGCATTGGTGCGTGAGTGCGTCAATGTGGAGGTGCATCAGAGTGATAGTGGGGACATGATGGATGTGGGGAGCGGGTCGCGGAAGCGATCTGGCACGGTCGAAGATCATGATGATATCTTGACACCGGCCCAGAGGGTCACGAGAAGCCTTTGGTGGAAGTGAAGGGAATGACAGGGGAGGGAGTTGGCAAGAGATGATGGTAAGGATGCTGCTATGGGCAGCAAAAGTGTGGGCAAGGGGGGTGGTAAAGGAAGGATAATGTCACAGTCCGTGCAGAGGTCGAAAGGTAAACCCACTCATTTATATTCCAGTGTCTAACTATTAATGTTAATGGGTTGAGGGCAGAGGTCAAGCGACGGTGGGTAGAGGAACTTTGAGACGGTATGGTGTGCAAGTGGGGTTCCTACAGGAGCACAATTATAGATGTGGACGTGAATTATGTTTGCAGGGATATGAGGTGTATGCAGGGTCTTCAGGGAAATTAAAAGGGGTGTGGCAGTGGTCATTAGCACGTCAAGCCCCTTTGTTCTACGAGCGTGGGAGGAGAGTGGGGGCAGGGTGGTAAGGGTGGAGGGGATTGGGGGTGAAGGTTTGTTTCGTAGGGTTTATATGCGGCGGAGGCTTCTCGAAGAGTGAAAATTGATTTTTAAACGATTACATGGTGGGGGCATTGGGAGGTTTGCCGGGCGTGGCAATATTGGGAGGATTTTAATAGTGTAATCAGAAAAAGGGATGTGGAACCTAGGGGAGCGGGTTGTGAGTTGGGGCGTTGAGGGATTTATTGAGTAGTGCAGGTTTTAGGGACGTAGTGGGAGGGGGTTTTTGTGGAGTATACTTTTGTTAGGAAGGATATGCGGCGTTTGGATAGGGTATATGTGACGGGAGGGTGGTTGTAGGGAGGGTGCAGACTTTTGATGTGGGATTCTCGGATCATAGGGGTGTTCTGGCAGATGTGAGTTGGGAAGGGGTGATTAGGTGGTATCAATGTTATTGGAAGCTGAATGGTAGATTATTGACTGGCATGGGTAGGGCGGATGATTTTAGGAGGTGGTGGGGGTCATTGTGGGAGCAAAGGGGAGAGGATAATAATGATTTGGTGGAATGGTGGGAGAGCTGTGCGAAAATAGGAATTAGGGAATATTATCAGAAGCTGGGGCGAGAGGAGGTGTGCTGGAGGTATGGTCTACAAAAGTATCTTGAGGGGTTGTTGCAAGGTTGTTATGAGTGTGGAGGAGTGCAGGTGACGGATGAGATTCGAGGTTTGAAAGAAAGACTGAGGGATTTGCAAAATGAGAGGTTTGATGCGTGCAGAGTGAAAGCGGGTATGGATGATGTTTTATGGGGTGACAGACCATCGCGGTATGTTGTGGGCAGGTGTAGGGGGCGAAGAGAGGCTATGACGATAGACTACCTGGATGTGGAGGAGGATTTGGAAGGATTCAATAGGGGTCAACGTTTACGGACGACTGAGGCGATGGGAGTTTACGTAGATAAGTGGTTTGAGGCGTATTTGCGGAGCAAGGGTGGGGGCAGGAGTGAAGGGGAGATTGTAGAGGAGGGTGTAGTAGGGGTTTTGGGGGACAAGGACAGGTTGTGTCTGGAGGGAGAAATAACAGAGGAGGAGGTGTGGGAGGCGGTGAATGGAATGAGTAGGGGAAAGGCGCCTGGTATGGATGGTATGGTGAATGAATTTTATAGGGTACATTGGGATGTGTTGAAGGAATGTATGGTGGCCTTGATGAATTGTATGAAGAGTAGGTGTAGAATGGGGAGGGAGCAGGGCATGGGGGTGGTAGTATTAGTTAAGAAGAGTAATCAGGGGAACATGGGGCAGAATTATAGACCTCTGGTAATGATGAATGCAGATTATAAAATCTTTGCGAAGGTTTTGGGGAACAGATTGAAGAGAGTATTGCAGAAGGTGATAGCGGAAGGACAACGAGGATACCAGGTAGGTGTATGATTGAGGGACATGAACGCATCAAGGGATTTATAGAGGGGCTGGGGAGGAGTATTAGCGTTGGACTGGAAGGGGCATATGATAGTGTGGAGAGAGGGATGCTGTATGCAATCATGAGGAAACAGGGGTTTGGTGAGGAGGTAGTTAGGTGGGTAGAGACGGTGTATTCGGGGCTACTGTGCGCTGCAGGTGAATGGGAAATTGGGAAGGGTGGTACGAATGGATAGGGGTTTGCGACAGGGATGTCCATTATCCCAGATATTGTTCGCGTGCATGCAAGATCCCTTTACAGGATGATTGTGAAGAATGTGGGGGTGGGTGGGATACAGGGGGAGGGAGGAAATGATATAGTGGGGTACGTGGACGATACCACGGTGCTGGTGAGAATGGAAGAGGGATTGAAGATTATTGAGGATCTAAGGGTGTTTTGTGCAGCTACGGGTATGAGAATTAATGGGGCGAAATCGCGTTTGTTGGAGGTAGGGGCATGGATTGGAGGTAGATTGGCTGAGAGATATGGGTGGATTATTGTGGATAGTCTGAAAATTTGTGGTATTATGTATATGGGTGACAGTATGGAGGCCAGGAGGGTGAACTCTGGGAGGGTGGTGCAACTAGCGCTAGATAGGTTGACGAGTTGGAGCGGGGATCTTTCCTTGCATCAGAGGGTGATAGCGGTGAACGTGCTGATCTACAGTAGACTGTGGCACGTGGCAGTGGTTTACCCTCTGATGCAGGAGGATGTGAGAGGGTTGGAGGTGAGGGTTTTAGTACATTTGGGCTTTCGGTAAACACTGGTTGAGGAAGGAGGTGGTTAGGAAGAGAGTGGAGTTAGGGGTTGGGGCTTATTTGGGTGGAAAGGAGGTTGATGTGTTTGTTTGTGAAACGGTGTATGGTGCGGCTGGGAGGCACTGAGGGGGCTACTGTGGGAGCGGTGGAGCGGGAGGTGCGCAGATGGTGGGGGGGTGTATCGTTGGGGACGTGTTGGGATATATTGCGGCATTTGGTGATTGTGAGGAGGGTGCAAGAAGTGAAGGCTAGTGTTTTGGAGGTCGCGTGTGGGGAAGGATGGGATTGGAGGGTGGCTGAATACCCTATGTATGATTGGGGATTGATCTGGAGGGTTTGAAAGGTATGAGGATTAGGGCTGGGGATAGGGAATTAATGTATAGGTTTCTACATGGGGTGGTGGCAGATAAGGCATTGTTATGTCGGATGGGCATTGTTCAAGATAGGTGCTGTAAAAGATGTGGGTCGCAAGAAACAGTGATGCATGCTATATATTTTTGTGAGGAACTGGGGTGGTGAGAGAATGGATAGGCAGGGTGTTGAGGAAAATGGGGGGTGGGGGTATTTCAGTACTGAGGGCTATGAGTATGGATATACGAGGGGTGGGTGATAGAGAACGCAGGGGTTTATGGTATTTAATGGTGGATTTCGTGTGTGTGTCCTGGAGACTGAGGGAGCAGGGGGTGGGGGAAAGGATTAGAGCTATGGGGGCACAATGTATAGGAGTAAATGCAGGAATCGGGTGGTGTATGGGAGTAAATGGGAGTCTGCATTTTCTGATGAGTATAGGAACATGGTTTTGCGGGATGTATTGTAGACGTAGAAGGGGCTTGACGTGGTAGGAGGGTAAGCTCATCATGGTTAAGGTATGACGAGTGAGCGTGGAGTTTTGGATGTGTATTAGGGTGTAGTTCTAGGTGGGGGGAGGTGTGTCTGTTGGGTCATAGTGGGAGAGGGGGAATTTAATTATCAAGGTAATTTTAGCGGTTGTGGGGAGATATGGGGGTTTAGGGTATGTGTGCATGGAGGGGGGTTGGGATGACTAATGACGCAGGGGGGGTGGCTTTTCAAGTGGGGGGAAGGGTTTTGATTATAGGGTTAACTTTTGTAAGGGGTTTGAGTGGGTTTACCTGACGGTTTTTCTTGGTCGGAGAGGCATGGGTCTGGAGTATGAGTATGGGGAGCTTCTCTGTTGGATGATGACGTAGGGAATACAAAATATTAGCCTCATGTATCTGTTTTGTATCGTTAAACGATCATAAAAAGGGTTTCACATTGTAATTAACATTGTGCGTTGTGTACGCATACGTGAAAAGTATAGTATTTCCTATACGTGTTATTTTTATTGTGGGTACTGTTATGTTTACTTGTATAAAACCTGTGTGTTGGATAATATTACGTCATATAATTGTACCGAGTAAAAACAGTTGTAAGTTAAAGTTTACTGAATGAGGAGTGGTGACGACTATCAGTATAGTGTGTTAGGTTAGATATATTTTTAGTATGATGTATGATATTACCTTGTTCAGAACAACCGGATTTTATAAATGTTCATGTTGTAACTGAGTACATTATCAGTTACGCCTTGTTGCGTATTAACTATATGAATATATGTTGTTTGTTAATATGATGTTCTGACAGGTTTGTTAATGTAGTGGGAGGGAGGGTTACCTTATAAGAGAAAAAAAAAAAAAAAAAAAAATATATAGTATGGCATATTTTTTTCCCCTTGTTTTCATACAGTCAGTGACCGGAAGGAGTAGAGGGTGGGGAGAGAGCCGTCTGCTTGTCTTTCCTTGCCTCAAACACCTATATAATACGCAATAGTCCTTAGTCAGATCGACTTAGATAGTTATTATCTGCACATTATCTCGGTATAAACCCCAAAGTCCTCTGCTATCTATATTTTTCATCTACTCCCTTGTACTTACATTCAACATGTTAATGGCTTTCTTTTCTTCTGTCTTACTAATTAATTTACATTTATGCAATACTTCCTTTTCAGTTTAGGAAGCCGAATCTAAGATCTGGCAGCGGTAGCGATGACCCCATCAACTATCAACATGAACGTTTCGCTACCTTACGACACTACCCACGAGTGGTGTCGAGAGTAAGGTCAAATGAAGACCAGAAGTGTTGAATACCTAGTGGTGGCTGCCCCACTACCTCCTCCTGAAGCCAAGTCCAGTGTTCTGCCACTTGTAAATTAAAAAAATTCATTTTGTTCATGAATTGTATACAATACCGACAAGATGAAAATTAGACACATGTTCAACATCTGGGTGTCTTTATTGTAGACGTTTCGCCATCTAGTGGCTTTATCAATACGGATTCTAGGACAAAACTTGAAGACAGTAGAACTATATACAAAATATGAGGTAAACAGTCCCTCGGCCTTGGAGTTGGTGTGTTCAGCACCGTGAATTTGTATTGATAAAGCCACTGGATGGCGAAACGTCTACAATAAAGATACCCAGATGTTGCACATGTGTCTAATTTTCAATTTTTCATTTATCTGTTGGGCACAGTTTTCTCCAGCTTTACAGCTGTGGCCTCTGTCTCGCTGCATGATGATGCTAAATAATCTCTGTTCTTCTTACATCTGTCAGTGGTGTTGTATATGAGTGGTATATGGTACCAACAACATGAACAATTTAACACATGTGCAACACCTAGGTAGCAGATTATTCAAAACTACGGTGCTCTTCACCAGCTCCAAGGCTGAGGGACTGATTACCTCATTTTATGTATAAATTCTACATTCTTCCCATTATGTCCTTGTATTTTATTGAAGAATCCACTGGATGACGAAAAGTTTACAAATAAAGACACCCGGGTGTTGTAGTGCTTTTAGCTTAAATACGTAACTCATGTTTTCTAGCTATGATAACGATATTGCAACATGTCTTCAGACATATCTGCGTCTTCTTGGCTTGGACAGTATAATATCGCTGCATGTTGCAACACTGCTCTAGTGTTATGATATGAGCAACAATTTGGTTAAACATTTTTCCATCCGAATATCTGAAGGTGGTCCTCGGGTAGGTGAGAAGGGACGCTCCTAAAACGGTTCATGTTGCCCTGGGCATCGTCCTGACTCGCATCCACTGGCTTCAAGGACATCAAGGGCATTAGACTGAGCATGTGATACACTAATAAATTAGATGGCCCTGGTAACCCTGGCCTCTCTATGGCTGGGCTTTCCTGGTGACCGCCTCGCCAGTTAGATTGTTCTTGCTAGTACACAGGCTGTTCAGGCGGCACCTACAGAAACTTTTCGAGTGCCTTATTAAGTTTATTTAGGCACAGGTACTCATAAGTACAATTATCTTACATAGTGTAAATTACCTAGGATAACCCAAGAAAGTCAAAGTGACTTATTTCTCTATTGGGGTCCTTGATTTTCACTGAAAAATTTTAACCGTCCAGATAACATAATCAGATGAAGCGCTAATTCCTAGTCCTTCCAAAGATATTTTTGTTTCTGATAAAAGATCGAACTGCTCTAATTGTACTCTTACGTAAGGTTTATATATTTTTTATCTTTCCTATCTTTGGCTCCCAATATTTTTATGCGTTGAGTTGGCGGCTCCAGAAATTTAAACGGTTTATCCTTGAAAAGTACCATAAATGGAGGAGCATAATTTGTTTTTAACGTCCTCATAATCTGTCTTTTCTTTTACTGGTTTTAACTACGTTTTCTTTGCTCTCCAAACGTCTGGTCGTCCGAACATTATTATAAACAGATGTTTTATAAATACATGAGTGAGAGGGGGATGGATTTAAGTGGGACTTACACTTGAGTTAACAGGGTTATCAAAGGTTATTCCTTGGGTAGCACTGGAAATGGGTTGCTCAAATATTTTTGTTAAGTGGGTTTGGGTTTGATAAAGATTTGCCTATTATGGGCCAGTAGGCCTGCTGCAGTGTTCCTTCTTTCTTATGTTACGTTATCTACTTCCCTCTGTCATTAGAAAGAGTTGACGTAGTCTCTTCTCTACTAGTTTGCTTTATCTCTTGGAATTTGTCACTGTTGGAACACTTTTTTTGTTGCCAAAAATATTTTTTTATGATAGTGCGTTTTCAGTCTTGTACTGAGGCCACTTTCACTGTGATTGTGGTACCGTCAGCACAAGATCATTCGAAACTGCGTAGTATTGTGTTTTTATATTGGTCAGCTCTGAGGATAAGAACGAGTAAAGATGCAAAAACAGAGTCTTGCTGTATTACACCTTCTTTTCCAATACCCAGACTGGATTTTGTTTGAAGGGCTGTTACTGATTCCATCACCCACTCTTGTTATTCCCCGTTATTCCCCTTGATCTCGTGTTGTGAGCTATCACTCTTGTTATTCCCCTTGATCTCGTGTTGTGAGCTACCACTCTTGTTATTCCCCTTGATCTCGTGTTGTGAGTTATCACTCTTGTTATTCCCTTGATCTCGTGTTGTGAGCTATCACTCATGTTATTCCCCTTGATCTCGTGTTGTGAGCTATCACTCATGTTATTCCCCTTGATCTCGTGTTGTGAGCTATCACTCTTGTTATTCCCCTTGGTCTCGTGTTGTGAGTTATCACTCTTGTTATTCCCTTTGATCTCGTGTTGTGAGCTATCACTCTTGTTATTCCCTTGATCTCGTGTTGTGAGCTATCACTCTTGTTATTCCCTTGATCTCGTGTTGTGAGCTATCACTCATGTTATTCCCCTTGATCTCGTGTTGTGAGCTATCACTCTTGTTATTCCCCTTGATCTCGTGTTGTGAGCTATCACTCTTGTTATTCCTTGATCTCGTGTTGTGAGCTATCACTCTTGTTATTCCCCTTGGTCTCGTGTTGTGAGCTATCACTCTTGTTATTCCCCTTGGTCTCGTGTTGTGAGTTATCACTCTTGTTATTCCCCTTGATCTCGTGTTGTGAGTTATCACTCTTGTTATTCCCCTTGATCTCGTGTTGTGAGCTATCACTCTTGTTATTCCCCTTGATCTCGTGTTGTGAGCTATCACTCATGTTATTCCCCTTGATATCGTGTTGTGAGCTATCACTCTTGTTATTCCCCTTGGTCTCGTGTTGTGAGTTATCACTCTTGTTATTCCCCTTGGTCTCGTGTTGTGAGTTATCACTCTTGTTATTCCCCTTGATCTCGTGTTGTGAGCTATCACTCTTGTTATTCCCATTGATCTCGTGTTGTGAGAATATCATTCTTGTTATTCCCTTGATCTCGTGTTGTGAGCTATCACTCTTGTTATTCCACTTGATCTCGTGTTGTGAGCTATCATTCTTGTTATTCCCTTGATCTCATGTTGTGAGCTATCACTCTTGTTATTCACCTTGATCTCGTGTTGTGAGCTATCACTCTTGTTATTCCCATTGACCTCGTGTTGTGAGCTATCATTCTTGTTATTCCCTTGATCTCGTGTTGTGAGCTATCACTCTTGTTATTCACCTTGATCTCGTGTTTTGAGCTATCACTCTTGTTATTCCCATTGATCTCGTGTTGTGAGCTATCATTCTTGTTATTCCCATTGATCTCGTGTTGTGAGCTCTCACTCTTGTTATTCCCTTGATCTCGTGTTGTGAGCTATCATTCTTGTTATTCCCTTGATCTCGTGTTGTGAGCTATCATTCTTGTTATTCCCTTGATCTCGTGTTGTGAGCTATCACTCTTGTTATTCACCTTGATCTCGTGTTGTGAGCTATCATTCTTGTTATTCCCTTGATCTCGTGTTGTGAGCTATCATTCTTGTTATTCCCTTGATCTCGTGTTGTGAGCTATCACTCTTGTTATTCACCTTGATCTCGTGTTGTGAGCTATCACTCTTGTTATTCCCATTGATCTCGTGTTGTGAGTTATCACTCATGTTATTCCCATTGATCTCGTGTTGTGAGCTATCACTCTTGTTATTCCCTTGATCTCGTGTTGTGAGCTATCACTCTTGTTATTCACCTTGATCTCGTGTTGTGAGCTATCATTCTTGTTATTCCTTGATCTCGTGTTGTGAGCTATCACTCATGTTATTCACCTTGATCTCGTGTTGTGAGCTATCATTCATGTTATTCCCATTGATCTCGTGTTGTGAGTTAACACTCATGTTATTCCCATTGATCTCGTGTTGTGAGCTATCACTCTTGTTATTCTGATCTCCTGTTGGAGCTATCACTTGTTATTCCTTGATCTCGTGTTGTGAGCTATCATTCTTGTTATTCCCCTTGATCTCGTGTTGTGAGCTATCACTCTTGTTATTCCCTTTATCTCGTGTTGTGAGCTATCACTCTTGTTATTCCCCTTGATCTCGTGTTGTGAGCTATCATTCTTGTTATTCCCTAGATCTCGTGTTGTGAGCTATCACTCTTGTTATTCCCTTGATCTCGTGTTGTGAGCTATCACTCTTGTTATTCCCCTTGATCTCGTGTTGTGAGCTATCACTCTTGTTATCCCCTTGATCTCGTGTTGTGAGCTATCACTCTTGTTATTCCCTTGATCTCGTGTTGTGAGCTATCACTCTTGTTATTCCCCTTGATCTCGTGTTGTGAGCTATCACTCTTGTTATCCCCTTGATCTCGTGTTGTGAGCTATCACTCTTGTTATTCCCCTTGATCTCGTGTTGTGAGCTATCACTCTTGTTATTCCCCTTGATCTCGTGTTGTGAGCTATCACTCTTGTTATTCCCCTTGATCTCGTGTTGTGAGCTATCACTCTTGTTATTCCCTTGATCTCGTGTTGTGAGCTATCATTCTTGTTATTCCCTTGATCTCGTGTTGTGAGCTATCACTCATGTTAAGTAAGACACATGTGCAACAGTTAGCATCTTTATTCAGAAATGGTTGGCCTACACAGGCTTCTTCAGACGAGTACAGAGGAGTTTGTAGAAATGATCTCTACTGCTTACAAACTCCTCTGCACTTGACTGAAGAAGCCTACTGCGTAGGTGAAACGTTTCGGAATAAAGGTACCTAACTGTTGCACATGTGTCTTACTTATCACCATGTCGGTATTGTATATTATTTTCATAATCACTCTTGTTATTCCCCTTGATCTCGTGTCGTGAGCTATCAGTCGTGAGTCATATTTGTCAAAAAAAATTGCAAAATCTGTGTGTAATCATTTGTAGCATAATGCATTTTTTTATAAATCCACGGTAATTTTATGAGCACCTGTACATAAGGAGGAACACTACAGCAGGCCTATTAGTCCAAACTGGGCAGGCCTGCACTAAAGTCAACTATTATGCTTGTTCCCTCTTCGTTTATTATTTGCATTGTCTTCGATATAACAAATATATATATATATATATATATATATATATATATATATATATATATATATATATATATATATATATATATATATACGTATATATATATATATATATAAAGTCGTGCCGATTAGGTAAAACTGGTCAATTAGCAAGAACTCATTTAAAATTAAATCCTTTCAAAAATTTTCTTTTATACGTTTAAATATATATTTTTTTCATTTATGTTAATGTAAGAATTTATAATTTTGTACCAAGAGAAGCTTTGAAAACTTACCTAACCTTATTACAACAAGCGCAATTTAATTTAGCCTAACCCAACTAAATATATTTTAGATACGTTAACATTAATTTAATAATAAACAAACACAATGAAATATATTTTTTTCGTTAGGTTCAGAATGATTTTGGCGAAATTATTCCATACACAAATTTTCGCTTGTCTTATATGGCAAGGTGAGCGTTGCTATTTAAGCCAAAATCGCCAGTTTTACCTAATCGGCACGACATATATATATTATATATCGGCGATATCGCTATATGCAAAATAACCGCAGTGAAAAAATAGTAAAATTCAAGGAGCTTTCGTTATTTTCACGTGTTAAGTAACATTTCTTTATTAAACATTAGTGCAATGTTTAAACTTTGTTCTATGGCATTATCGTGTTGAATGTTGCAACTTTCACACCTTTCTTCCTTATAAATAAAGTTCTATTCTTTGATACACTAAGTCTTTCCATCTCTTTAAGATGTTTTGTCAGTGTTTATGCATCATGTAAATATTTTTCGTATTGTAAAAATTCTATAAATTCCTTTCCTATCGTAGAAATTCTATAAATTCCTGTGCGCCTCAACTCTCACCCTTATAGTATATATCTTAATGCATTATCTTAAGCAGCAGTCGAAATTCGAACTGTTTGTAAACACTCAGTTTCCTCACACAGATTACTAAACAAATTGCTCTATTACATAATGTATGTCTAGGTTAGGTTTTAATCAGTTATGTACTCTGTTTTCTAGTAATCAATCACATTATACCTGCAAAAGGAAATAACTGATATATTAAAGCAGGCAAAACGAGAGAAAATATGGTGACTCATAACAAAAGGCACAATACCGGATGGAACAAACACACAAACCGCACTTTGTAAATGGAGTCGCCGAAACGTCTAGCTCTTCTTATGGCGGTTGTATGGTGACTCCTAGTCACTCCCCGTTTTCTATTAACCGCCTTTTTTTATTCGTCCTCTGGAATGTTATAATTGGCACAGCAACATTGATTGTTTGCTGGGCCAAGGATAGTAGCAGTTCTCTAATTGTACCGATGGTATCCTTGCTCTTCACTGGATTTATTTCACAATTTCTCCCATATCTTAAACGTCAATAAAATGTTACAGCAGTATGCATATATAATCAGGCGATATCGTCTCCATTTTAAAGAAAACAGTCCAAGTGTAGTGAGTTATTCTCATTACTATATTTAGGTGGTTCATTGATTCATTGCAAGCGGAATACGGCCTCTGTACATTTTCCAGTTCTGCTGTTTCTCCTGCCTTGAAAGGGTCTTTAAGCAAAAAATAATATTCAGGTCATGATCATAAGTGATTTGAAAAGTACCACGACTGGCGTTGCCTCTTTTGTTTCAATGTTCTCATTATCCACTCTTATGTTTTCTAGCCTTTGCTGTATTTGTCTAATTATATTTTTCAAACGACACAATCTCTAACATCATTGCTCCCAGGTCTTTTATCTGTACACTACGTTCTACGATTAATTCTGTCTTAGCTGTGTGTGTTGTACTTTTGAGGTCTTCATTCATCTCGTGTTTAGGCAGTTGAAATTTGTCAATACAGAATATCATGATAATTTTTAAGGAACTTTTAGAAATCAAAACTTTTGTCATGCGACATTTCACCCTCAGTTATGATTTCATTAAGTATACTCAGAAAAAAAAGCAAAAACACCACCTTAAATAACATTCAAGCATCCTAAGGTGAACTCAGGTGGGGGTAAGGTGGATAGAGACGAAAAGTCAGGTGATGCTTAGAAAGGGAAAGGACTGGGACATCAAGTCGAGGAATTTTATGTTTTGTGTTAATCTTGGACAATGACTGTGATGGCTTTCCTTAATGTAACCATTCTGCCGTTATGTCCTGTTGCTGCCGAGAGGTAGACAGCAGCTGCCTCTATGCAACTTCTTTTAGCTCTGTTGTTGTCATGTATCATATATACTTTTTCCCAGTCCATGAACTAGGAATGCAGGTTACGACGGCCCCACACAGCCGTTGTTGGTGTCTTAAGTGCTGCTCAAAGCGTGTCTGCAAATCTCAGGTTCTCATCAATATAAAATCTGTTATGACTGTGGTATTGCAGGAGTTTGAAATTGTGGAAGCCTCCATAAAGGATTCTGCTGTGAGAACTTTGTCCTTGTTGACTCTAATTGCACTAATGTTGCGTATGCGAAGATCTACGATGCTATTAGGAGTGGATTAGACAGATCAGGTACATCAGTGCTGAAAAAAACGTCTTCAAAATCTTTTTGTTCATGCATAAATTCGTCACTGCAAATCCTGAGTGCACAAAACAAGAAACCAGTGATTGCGCCTCTTTTATCAGTTGATTTGTTGCAGACTGTGCAAGACATCACCATCCTTAATGATTAACACATCAAGAAAAGGTAAGGAATCAGGCTTTTCCACCAAGGAGAATAATATGCAACCCTCAACCTTGTTGAACTGATTTTTTAAATTGATGAGTACGAAGCATTTTGCTGACTTGACGAAGATATCTTAGCCACTTGATGTACTGACGGATGTCTTTTAAGAGGTTCTTCTTCAGGTGCTTCAGATATATGTTAACAACAACAGCACTAAAGTGTGATCCCATGCTATGTTGAATTCTTGTCTGTAGCGATCATTTCCAAAGGGGAATAAGGTGAAGCTGACACAGCTCAACGAGATCAACGATGTTTTGTGAAAGAAGAGGAAGATCCAAGTCTGTTGTGGTGGAGTAGCAGAGAAGATCCAAGTCTGTTGTGGTGGAGTAGCAGAGAAGATCCAAGTCTGTTGTGGTGGAGTAGCAGAGAAGATCCAAGTCTGTAGTGGTGGAGTAGCAGAGAAGATCCAAGTCTGTTGTGGTGGAGTAGCAGAGAAGATCCAAGTCTGTAGTGGTGGAGTGGCAGAGAAGATCCAAGTCTGTAGTGGTGGAGTAGCAGAGAAGATCCAAGTCTGTAGTGGTGGAGTAGCAGAGAAGATCCAAGTCTGTTGTGGTGGAGTAGCAGAGAAGATCCAAGTCTGTAGTGGTGGAGTGGCAGAAGATCCAAGTCTGTAGTGGTGGAGTGGCAGAGAAGATCCAAGTCAGTAGTGGTGGAGTGGCAGAGAAGATCCAAGTCTGTAGTGGTGGAGTAGCAGAGAAGATCCAAGTCTGTTGTGGTGGAGTAGCAGAGAAGATCCAAGTCTGTAGTGGTGGAGTAGCAGAGAAGATCCAAGTCTGTAGTGGTGGAGTGCAGAGAAGATCCAAGTCTGTAGTGGTGGAGTGGCAGAGAAGATCCAAGTCTGTAGTGGTGGAGTAGCAGAGAAGATCCAAGTCTGTAGTGGTGGAGTAGCAGAGAAGATCCAAGTCTGTTGTGGTGGAGTAGCAGAGAAGATCCAAGTCTGTAGTGGTGGAGTGGCAGAGAAGATCCAAGTCTGTAGTGGTGGAGTGGCAGAGAAGATCCAAGTCTGTAGTGGTGGAGTAGCAGAGAAGATCCAAGTCTGTAGTGGTGGAGTAGCAGAGAAGATCCAAGTCTGTTGTGGTGGAGTAGCAGAGAAGATCCAAGTCTGTAGTGGTGGAGTAGCAGAGAAGATCCAAGTCTGTAGTGGTGGAGTGGCAGAGAAGATCCAAGTCTGTAGTGGTGGAGTGGCAGAGAAGATCCAAGTCTGTAGTGGTGGAGTAGCAGAGAAGATCCAAGTCTGTAGTGGTGGAGCTGCAGGAAGAAATATGACTTGCTTGATGTGAACTCTGGTAAAAAGCGAGGTCACATCCAAGTTAGTCAACTTACTTTTTATTACGCTAGCTGTGATAGATCGCCTGAATGTTGTATTATGATTTGCTGATAGCGCCTGTTATAAGGTAATCCGCTGTTGAGCTGGCTACCAAGCTCACCACTCTGCTTACTCGGTGACTCTTTTTTTTTAATACTTTTTAAATACTTTTAATATAATAGTGGTCCAACCTTAAGCGCAAATAAAGAAGCTTCGAGAAAATATTTGGATATCTCCCTAAAGCGGCTTGAATATTCCACTTCTCCTCGAAATAGATATATTTATTTTGCAATATGACGTTCGAAGCTTAAAGAACACATTGATGCAAAGACATTATAATATATTATATTTGTCCGAAGAGTAATTAAATTTTATTTGTGTTTGAGTAAGCAGCATTTAAATAAGAAAGTAAATTTATGGGAGAGTGCGGGAACATACATTGCGATTCAGTCCCGGATCTGATTAATTGGAAACTGATAGCTGAAGCTGCCATTCAGAGCGCCTACCATGACCAAGCAGAGCCAGTCATTGTAATTCTAAAAGCACCGTGCAAAAATTTGTCTTCGTTTAATACCAACGATCGTTGTGCACAAATATATTTTATTGTTGTAATTAAAGTCGTGGTCAAGGCGATTATCCATTGTTTTGATGAGTGTTGTGGGTGAGCCCCCGCGTCTATGTCGCCAGCTGGCGCCATGGCAAGATAATCAGCTGTGCTTCCCTGCCTCGCTTTACAGCGGGTGTTCTAGCTAGTACAAGGAAGAATCGGTGTCATGGGTGGAATTATAAATGTAAAATATTACTGATATGTTTCATTATAGCGGACAGGTTCTGGATAATGGTGTAGTTAGTCTGGGGTGCAGTTGACCACCATGGAAAATGCTGCTGTGGATTATTTCTCAGTGCTTCCTCAGGTTGTTGTTTACTGAGACACTATCGCAGAGTGTGTGACGGGATCACGAATATCGCATTAATTTATTTTCTTCCAAGACATGTTAGCATGGTTAGTTATTAACCTTTTTTTTTTATATTATCTTACTTGTAATTTATAATTTTAGTTTGATATTTGATGTCTAGTTTTTTAAATTTTACGTGTCACTTTGAACATTCACTCAACCGTAGCTGGCTTCACCTTGTGGCCTACCGCAGTCTCTGTGTATACGTAGTTAATTCCCTATTACCTTCGTTTTATTTGTGATTCCTTAGTTATGTTTGGCCAACTTGAAAGTCTAACAACAGCCAAATAATCGCTTGATCATTAGTACCACAACAATGACCAACAGTTCTGACAAGTATTTGGCTAGCTTGCGGGACGCAGCACTGATCTCGTGAGTGGTGAGGTGAAGAGGCATGTTAGTATAAGACATCTTAGAATGTTCATTGATGTGCGCAGGCTTGTAGGTAGAAAATAGCAAAGATTTTTCCTTATGTCTGTCTTTGTCTGCTGTTGATACTATTTCTGGTGTTCTTGTCCAGTGTAAGAGAACAGTATATCACTTCAACTAGGCATATATTTTTGCCTGATTCAAGGAGATATATGCTTCTTCAGCTCACCTGTCCTCCAGCATTCGTACTTCCTAGTGCCACCTGGGAACCCAGGAATTTTCTCTAACTTCCTGTTGTTGGTTTCTGTGTTTACTTCTGGCCCTGTAGCGGATTCAGCTTAGCAATCAAATGTGGGAAAAGTTAAAAATGGAATCCCACAAATTGTCGTTGTCAATAATGGAGTGAAATAAAAATAAAAATTAAGAAAATAGTGCAAGACACGACGCACAATATAAATTCTATATATATACAGTGGACCCTCGGTTTTCTTTCAAAATTCTTTCCAGAATGCTGTTCAAGTGCTGTTACCGAACGAATTTGCTCCCATAAGGACAAATGTAAATTAGATTAGTCGTTTCAGACCCCCAAAAATACCCTTAAAAAAGTACTTACAAAAATACACTTACATAATTGTTCGAGTAGGGAGGTGAACGAAAACCGAGGGTCCACTGTATATATATATATATATATTAAACTACACACTATTATTTTCATTGATATATATATATATATATATATATATATATATATATATATATATATATATATATATATATATATATATAGCCAATGAAAATAATAGTGTGTAGTTTAATTCCCATGAATTTAATAGAAGCAACATAAGAGTTATTGACATGCTGACCAGATCCAGACCCCGCCCTCTCTTGGTATCCCGACTTTCGTTTCCACTGACCTCTTCACCACCTGACCTTGCTTGGCTTGAATGCTGTATAAGGTGGTGTTTTTGCTTATTTCCGTGTGCTTGATAAAGCCCCAAGTGTGGGTGAAACGCCGTATAATCATTTTCCCTGCTAAAGGTACCTTTGAAATTGCCACTTTTTGGCGTACGCCGTTGTCAAGCACACAGAGTCATGTTATTTTGCTTTGCCCATGGGAAGACTTCTGCTGGTTGTGTTTTGTAGATTTTTTCTCTACTGAGGTAACTTTGATGCAATTTTATCATCTGCTGAAGGTGACAAAGCTATGGTAAGTGTTCTTATGTTATGATGATAATAAACGATTATTGTATAGGGGTTGTGACTTGGGGAGGTGAATTTTGAACTTTGCTGAGACTCACCTTCATATTAGTCACCACTCTATGTGGTAAATTTGTTGAATATACATGTTAATTTCTCCCACTTCCCTATTTACCTCGTTTGATTAGTTATTACTCAACTGTCATACTTGTCAAATACCTTTGCGAAATCCGTGTATATCACCGATTTGTGTTTAAGACAATAAAGTCCTTAGTGAATGAAATGTTTTCTCAATAAAATACTGTAAACCGCATGTTGTATCTTGTTCACACATTTCTCAGTACACTCCATTAATATACTTTTTTTTTTTTGGATAAATGAGACACTTGTGCAACATTTTGGTATTTTTATTCTGCAGAAGAAGTTGGAAGATGAGGACTGATGAACCGAACACATCGACTCCAGACTGAGGGACTGATTACCTCGAAGGTCCTCCTCATCTTCCAACTTTTTCTGCATTGGACTGAAGAAGCCACTGTGTGGCGAAACGTTTTCAGTATAACGATACCCAAATGTTGCACAAGTGTCTCATTTATCAATACGTCGGTTTTGTAAACTATTTATTCACGTCTCTGGCTTTTTCTCCTCAGAGGCCTACGTAATTTGGCCAGTCTGTGATTTAATAGTTATGATAGACAGGAACTTTGTATTTCAAGACAAGTTGACTCGGGTTGTAAAGCTCATATTTTTTTGAAGAATGTCAGCAATTTGGTGTCTTTGTAACCTTTCAAAAAGTTGTGTGTGATCTTGCTGTTAGTGGCCTGAAGTTTTTATTTTTTTTATGTACTCTTCTGGCGCCCTGTGAAGACGGGGATCTTTCTGCACTTAAATAACAAAAAGTCACAATACCGTGACTGGAACAATACACAAATAACCCGCACTTAGGAGAGGGGAGATTAAGACGACGTTTCGGTCCGACATGAACCATTTACAAAGTCACACAGTGTGACTTTGTAAATGGTTCAAATCGGAGCGAAACGTCGTCGTAAGCTCCCCTCTCCTAAGTGCTGGTCATTTGTGTACTCTTTCTGTACTTTTTTAAGGTCTCTGAGACTGCACGTGAATGTAAGTTCCTGCAAAGACCACTGAGTAACCTTCCTAACGACACTTTATAAACTCGTTCTGGGAATCAGAACGAGGTGTTGTGTGCGCCGCCATGTTGTCTATTTCTCTTTCGAAATTCGTGGTAATGTCAGGAAAATAGTTTGTAGGAGAGGATGAATTTATGAGAAAAAACTATATGGATCTTCAACTCTTAATGGGGTCGATATTATCAATATACATTAATTTTGTTTTTCTGGATTTACCTAGTTTCTTAGTGATTTGTGTATTAATCTCCTCCGAGTATAAATCCTAGACCGAATTTTTTTTTTACTTCATCTGTGCATTTGTTAAAGTTATTTATATTTTCCCAATATTTCTATGTCTTGTTCCTTTTGTGCTTCTTCTCTGTTCTATATGTATAATTTC
Organism: Cherax destructor; assembly: GCA_009830355.1. Classification (NCBI taxonomy): domain Eukaryota; kingdom Metazoa; phylum Arthropoda; class Malacostraca; order Decapoda; family Parastacidae; genus Cherax; species Cherax destructor. Next base: position 528,526 of record WNWK01000289.1, on the reverse strand, counting down.
TTGGCGATGATTTTTCACTGTTTTCTTGTGATGCTTGCTATTTATTAAGTAATTATGTATCCTCCTTCATTCTTCTGTGGTGTCTCGTACGCTCTTATTCAATGTATTATCTCCGTTTGGTCTTTGCTAGTGGGCATATTTTCTGACGAGTTTGTATGCTTCTCTATTTCCGCTTTGTCATTCATTAATTTTTTAGAGTGCTTAGGATAGTTTCCCAGGAACTTATAGTTCCTTGTTCATGATGTCCCAGTGAATTCTGACTACTTTCATTCACCAAACATCCCGTAAAGTTGACTATTGTTTAGGCTCTCCACACCTTAGTGTGTGCTTGGACTTTGGTGAGCTTTCCATCTGAGTATTTTATGTTGCCCGTGGCCTGGTGGCAAAAGCTCTCACTTCACACGGTGAGGTGTCCGGGTTCGATTCCCGGCGAAGGGGTAGAAAAATTGGACGTGTTTCCTTACACCGGTTGTCTATGTTCACCCATCAGTAAAATGTCGACTGGTGTGGGTCGCATCCTGGGACAAAACTGACTTAATTTGCCCGAAATGCTCTGCATAACAAGAGGCTAGGCCTGTATACCTTTTACATGTACTTGTAGTAAATAAAGATATTATTAATATTATTATTATTATTATTATTATTATTATTATTATTATTATTATTATTATTATTATTATTATTATTATTATTATTATTATTATTATTATTATTATTATTATTATTATGTATCTGGTAAGTTCCTCATTGAGAAGATCAAGTCTAGGGTATTTTCTTTTCTAGTAGATACTGTTATCTGTTAGTTCAATGAAAACTTTTCTCAGAACCTTAGGAAATCTCTGGTATGACTCTGTTTAGTTCAAGTATTTCCCCGAATAATTTCCAGAACACCGCTGATATTTAATCTCTTTCGTTTTACATTTGGGAGGTTGAAGGTTCCAAGAAGAATAATATTTGGTGAAGGATATTCAAGATTTCCTAGTCATTTGTCTATTATTCTTAACTGTTCAATGAATTTCTCTGTTGTTGATAGACAGAAGCTTGTAGACGAGGATAACTACCAGGTTTGCAATATTTTAGTCTGTCCTGTTTGCAGAAATAGCCCAAAATTCTGGTCCAGTTTCAGTGCTGCTGCTTCTCTTCATATCTTTTATCCTACAATAAATGTGAGTAGATGCCTTTCTTTTTTTCTAGGAGTGAAACTTTTCCCACGGTTGCTTACTTATGAACCCAGCATCTCTTTCGGCATAAATGGTGGGGATATTACCCATTATGTATAAACTGACAGGTTATGACACTAAAAAAATTATGAATATGGATTGCAAAATGTGAAAAAAGACAGAATAGCTTTACTTGCTTTGTGATTATGATTCATATAATACGAAAGTGAATTGGTCACAACAGTGACAAGTTGATAATGATGGTGTAAATCTGATGATTTTCGAAACGCCATATGTTTAAATTGCTGAGTATTACCAAACGGTTCTAGTGCTTTGTAAAGAAAAAAATAAGGTATTCGAAATTAAAAGAGTGTGTATGTGTGGTTTGTGTTCAGAGAAGACCTTGATGTTCAAGATGGTGGTAGCGTACGGGCATGACCCTTTGTGCTTGTCTGGTGAAGGAGCGGAACCTCCAGACAGGCAGGTAGGTAAACCATACCACGGGTGGGGTTCGAACCCGCGGTCAGAGAGTCTCAAAACTAGTTGGATGAATCTTATTGAAGCTAGCTGGCCTAGTGGCTTACGCGACGGTCTAGAGTTTTGAGACTCTCTGACCGCGGGTTCGAACCCCACCCGTGGTATGGTTTGTTTGCAATCGTGTCATTACGATTTCGTGAGTCATGTGGACGGCTTTGAGGGGGACTTGAGCTAGAGTTCGTCACGGCCATGCTAGCGGGAGATTCGTCTGTAAAAACTTGCATTTGTGGACACAGTGGTGCCTATGCTAACCTTCCTATGGTGTAGAAATATACCTAGTTGGATGAATCTTATTGAAGCTAGCTGGCCTAGTGGCTTACGCGACGGTCTAGAGTTTTGAGACTCTCTGACCGCGGGTTCGAACCCCACCCGTGGTATGGTTTGTTTGCAATCGTGTCATTACGATTTCGTGAGGCAGGTAGGTAGTTGCGATGCTTGGATGGTGCCTTTCTGTTACTCTAGCTGTGCCTGGTCGGCATCCAGCTAGTGACTGTTTCCATGTGGTGCCTTGTTCACACACTCCTCATTACTCGCTCCAAGCTGTCTTCCATAACTACAGTGACAACATTCTCCAACGACCCAGCGAATCGTAGCCTCAGAACCTGACTTTCAGCTGCTGACACTGTTCTTCCCACCTTCAGAACCCTAGTTCACCTAAACATTCCTCCTGCATGTCGTCATAGATCTTGCCATGCTAATGCTTAAATAGTACGATAAATTCCTACGGTTGGTAGCGCAGTCAGCTCACACATTGAGGTCCGTGGGTTCGATCCCTGTTACGGGTGGAAAACATTTGGGCGTGTTTCCTTAAGACACCTGCTGCCCCTTTTCACATAGCAATAAATGGGTACCTGGGTGTTAGGGGACGGGTGTGGGTCGCATTCTGGGGACAAACTTAACCTAATTTACCCGAAATGTTCTGCATAACCAGGGACCTTCCATATAGTATGTCATTGATGTCAGCTAGATTTGTATATGTTGCACATGTACTTGCAGAAATAAAGATTATTATTATTATTATTATTACTGGATGACGAAGCCCAAATAAATTCTCCTTTGCATTCCTCCATTTCTATCCCGTACGTCTCTTACACCTCCTTTCATTCACCACAAATATATACAAATATATACACATTCTTGATGAAGGTGTCGTGCTGCAGCCCATCTCAGTGACCCTCCACCTTATCCACACTTTCTTCTCTTCGACATAAATCTTTTATTACCACCATATCTTCTCATTTATTTACTTCTTTTATTCTCTACAATTTACTCACACCTCAACGCTTATAGAAATTTTATATTCGTTTATTTGAATTTATGCTAATACATTGGTCGTCACCAGCAAGGCAAGGTGACACCCAGTAAGGCAAGGTGACCCCCAGCAAGGCAAGGTGACCCCCAGCAAGGCAAGGTGACCCAAGCAAGACAAGGTGACCCCAGCAAGACAAGGTGGCCCCAGCAAGACAAGGTGACCCCAGCAAGACAAGGTGGCCCTAGCAAGACAGGGTAACCCACCAAAGCAGGGTGACCCCATCAAGACAGGGTGACTCTACAACGGCAGAGTGACCCCATCAAGACAGGGTGACCCACCATGGCAGGGTGACCAACCATGGCAGAGTGACCCACCATATGGGCCTAATCTGATTCCACTAGTAGGCGTCGCCACATATGACGACGCTTTCAACTGCTGCACCTCTCCTCTTTCCCCAGTATACAAGTCTCCATTCTCATGCCTCCGTGTTAGATGGCTAAAGCCTGCTGTCCAGGCGAAGTGTTTCTCCAATAAGATACCCAGGTGTTGTACAAGTGTTTTATTCATCAACTTGCTTGTACTGTGTACCTTTGACGTATTTATGCTCATCTGCTACGACAATACTATGTAATCTTTGTACAGAGGGAATCATCTTTATCTCTTTTGCTAATCGCTGCCTCATTTTACGGCCATGATATATTTTGGTATAAGCCTTGGTAATAGATACTGACAAATCTGTTAAGAAAAACACGTCACTATGGCATTTATTAGAAAATGCTTCGGTCCTGGGACCTTGATCACTTGTTAGGAGTGACCTTGTTAGAAGTCATCAAGATCCCAGGATCGAAAAGTTTTCTAATAAATATGTCCTAGTGCTTGCTTACGTGTCTTTCTAAGGCATGATATATTTTAACTAGTGGATGTGGGCCACCTGTAACCACAGTGTTATCCGCTGCGTCTCTTGACATCTCTCGACAGGTCCACTGCTTATTCTGCAGCCCACTTATCTGCATGATCTTCCACTAAGGGGCCCCCGCCCCGATGTGACTGTGTTCAAATGGTGTGCCTCTCCTCTGTCTCCAGTACACGAGTCTCCATCTTCATACCTCTGTATTAGATTGGGAAAGCCTTTTGCGCAGTCGAAACGTTTCTTTGATAAAGATCCCCGGATGCCTCACATATCTTATTCATAACTATGACAATTATTTGGTGTTTGCACGAGAGAACAGCCGTCACGACCCACCGAGCTGACAGTCCAACATCAAAGTATGAAGGTTCTTGCTTGGCGTCCTTGATGTCAGCAAAACAAATATAGTCGGATTACGATGTAAACAATTGCATCTCCTAATTCCTTGTTTTTGTTATCAAATTGAATTAACTGTATAGCTTACCAATAATTATTTTAAGAACTTTCCACTGTGAAACTTGCCAGATATTGTTTTTTAATGTTCAATCATTAATAGCCTTCCCTTTTATTTTCGCTCGGAGTCAGAAATATTTGTTGAGAATCCGAGTTGCAAAACGTAGTGGAATTTGAGACAACATCAATATTTTTATTAGCTAATTTTTTTCTTAATAATTTGGACTTAGTCCTTGAGTTTGATGGTGTCCTGGCCAGTGCAGCTGGTAACCAGTGTCTAGCGAGGGCCAGCGTCTCTGACCTCCTCGCCAACTCAGCTCCTTTTTTTGCTAACGTTTTACTAATGATAACGACGTGATCCGCCTCCGTAATTCTCTCTCAACATTCACCGAAGTTAAGACTAGGAAAGAACACACGGCTTAAGTCCTGCTGAAGATAGATTTCCCCACTTCTTCTCCATTAATACCGAGTCTTTATTCCCACTTTTTAACTTTCAAATAAGATACCAGATATATTAAATATCCTATATTTGCTTGCATCAGATAAGACAATTACAGTTACAAATCCAGATGTATTCCCGTTAACCACTTTTGGGGCCCTAGCCCTGGTTCCTAGGCCTTTTGTGTATCCATATGCTCATACGCTACCCTCCACAGGATGAATATGGGGTACGCAATAACTAGCCCCTCGGCAGCAAAATCTAATCAATATAACTTTCATTACAGTTGGTTAGAAGCAAACTGCTGATGTACCCCCATTCTCTTCCAAATACCGCCCCTACCCACACAACCATTAACCATCTATCTCTCTCCCTCTGATACCCCCTCCACCATTCCTCCACACCCAGCAACCCCAATCTCTTTTCTACTTCCACTCCATGTTCCCACTCCTCTCCTACCCCCTCCCGCTCTATTTTCACCCTCCACACAACACCCTCCCTTCCTCCATTGTACCCACTTAGGACCACCAAGTAGTGTTGCGGGGACTTTAATTATTAACATGAAGAATGTGCTATTGGAGGGCAGTTACTGAAGTCACCCCTCACTGCTTGGCTGTATTTCCTTGATGGCTGGTATTACTGAAGTCATTACTCACTGCTTGGTTGTGCTTCCTTGATGTATGGGATTACTGAAGTCACCCGTACCTTTACCTTTGATAGACCTTTGAAGAGTTTCGAGAGTTTCTCTACTCTCTGAGCTCGGCCATGGGCCAGGCTCGTCTGGTGCTTGCCTTGTCAACCAGACTATTGCTGCTGGAGGCCCGCTGCCCCACATATCCGTCACAGCCTGGTTGATCTGGCACCTGGTGAAGATACTTGTCCGGTTTCCTCTTGAAGGCTTCTACACTTGTTCCAGCCGTGTTTCGGATATCTTCTGGGACCCCGAATGTTGATACAGTGCTCCCTTATTGTCCCCACCGCACACCTGCTCCTCTCTGGGAGCAGGGGTGCGGTGGGGACAACTGGTTGGTTGTACTTCCTTGATGTCTGGGATTACTGAAGTCATCCCTCATTAATTGGTTGTGCTTCCTTGATGTCTGGGATGTGCTTGACGTTATTATGACTTGACATTTATAAACTACTTTACCTGCTGCTCCTACTACAATAGCTCCTGCAACTACAACAGGTCCTTCAACTGCAACTGAGACTGCTACAGCTAATACTACGACTGTTCTATAACTGTTTCTGCAAATGCTACTGTTGGTACAGCTGTTACTACTGCAACATTTGTATTACATCTCCGTGACTGCAACTGTTACTACTACTCCTTCTGGAACTACTACTACTCCTACATCATCTACTACAGCTACTGGTACTACTACTGTTGCTATGGCAACTACTTCAGCTATCACTACTAAATCAGTATCAATCATTCCAGCCAGACTCGGATTAAGAACATTTTCTCAGAAGACATTCAACACGTGAAATCAACTGACCAAATGAAATCGAGGACACACACACACACACACACACACACACACACTAGTAACTGTCATCGTTCATACATTTCGATGTTTTTAAATATATACACAGATTAAGTGTTTAGCAAAAGTTATTGCTTGAGTGTGTGAGAAGTGTTTTAGTGAGGATGCGATAGTGATGTGTCTCACCATCAGCGGTCTGCTTTGATCCTTCGCGTACATGTAAATGAGAATTATTGCGATGAGAGCGTAAGACACAATGTACGGGACAAGAATTTATGTGTCAGTGGACGTTTTGTTCACCAGAGACTTGAGAACTTCATAATAAAAATGAAATCACTGGAAGAAACTTGTAAATATATTACTGTAGCCATCACATTGTGTCTTACGTGCCTCTTATATAAACATTATTATTAGTATAGTAGTATTTCTCAAAGTAATAATATATATTTAGACGATTATTATTATAAGCATAACTAAGCGATAAACCCACAAGGGTCATGTCGCGCTGTGATGTAGATGAAAACTTGGGAATAGTCTGACAATTTTTTTCCTTATCAACGAATTTATCAAATCTAACAAGAGATTCACATCAAGGATTAATTTATTCACTGTTGTAAGGATTAATGATTTATGGATTATTGTTGAATCAAAGCATGAAATATAAGAGTTCACTGTTAATCCCTTCCATGTTACTAAGTGTGTGACTTGACCTCTCCTTGACATTATTATCAACCCCCTTAATTAGTAGTCAGCCATGTGTGTCTCAGCTTTAATAAATGCTGTTCAGGCGAGGCGTCCTCTTAAGTTCTACTCCCCTCGTGTTTTCATGTACAAAATGCAAATAAAACAAGGGCTTAGCTGCCCTGAGGGTTTAGTTGCCCTGAGGGCTCAACTGTCCTGAGGGCTTAGCTGCCCTGAGGGTTTAGTTGCCCTGAGGGATCAACTGCCCTGAGGGCTTAGCTGCCCTGAGGGGCTTGAGTAAGATAACAGTTCCTTGCCTGCTGTCTATATGTAACAGTATAATGTAAAACAATAGAGGTAGGAAAGTGGGAGACGTGGGAGGAGAAAGAGGAGGGGTGGACGAGAAGAGGTGGGAGGAGAGATGGAAAAGAAAAATGAAAGGAGGGTTAGACAAAATGAGGTAGGAGGAAGGCTGGGGTGAAAGGCGAGTGTGAGGTAGTTGAGAATTTAAGGGTATGGTAAGCATGTGGGCTGACAGGTAAGGAGACACTGCCCAAGAAAAACACCAGCAACACAACATTGCATTACCCTGCTTGTGTCCGGCAGTAACCTTGCTCTATAAACCTTGCCCTCGCTGCAGTACCTCTGAGAAACACCACCAGAGGAAAGGTCACTAAATATCGCCTGCCAAACGCGGCACTGGAGTGCTGTTTTTTTTTTTCCACCTCTTGGTTAAACATGTTTGTATGGAGATACAGTAAACAAAACCCGCTTTCTCATGGAAGAGCGTTTACCCCAGGTATCAGCGATGTTCCAGTGCTACAATGTTCCACAGAGTAAATCTTAATACCCATACCCGTCATCTTTATGTCTACGCATCATCCACTTGTATATATTTGTCAATTAAACATACAATAATGCTGAAAAAACGAGTCAACTTCGAATATAGCGGAAGTTATGACTGAAGTTATGACAGCTGTAGTTGTAGTTGATACAGCACTACAGATGAGTGTGTCTAAATAGATGCAGCACTACAGACAGTGGTGTCTACTTAAATACAGCACTACGGCCGGTGGTGTCTACTTAAATACAGCACTACGGGCGGTGGTGCCTACTTAAATACAGCACTACGGCCGGTGATGCCTACTTAAATACAGCATTACGGCCTGTGGTGTCTACTTAAATACAGCACTACGGCCGGTGGTGCCTACTTAAATACAGCACTACGGCCGGTGGTGCCAACTTAAATACAGCACTACGGCCGGTGGTTCCTACTTAAATACAGCACTACGGCCGGTGGTGCCTTCTTAAATACAGCACTACGGCCGGTGGTGCCTACTTAAATACATCACTACGACCGGTGATGCCTACTTAAATACAGCATTACGGCCTGTGGTGTCTACTTAAATACAGCACTACGGCCGGTGGTGCCTACTTAGATACAGCACTACAGACAGTAGTGTCTCCTAGCACCAATGGAAGGCCCAGGGGTAGGAGACAGTGAAGCAACCGTTGGCTTGCTCGTCGGACTCTGTGATTTGTATGAGCTGTTGCAGTCGTAACTGTGGCCACAACAACTGTGGCCACAACAACTGTGGCCACAACAGCTGTGA
>WNWK01000289.1:330000-517500 GCA_009830355.1 Cherax destructor | reverse complement strand
GCAGCAGCAGCAGCAGCAGCAGCAGCAGCAGCAGCAGCAGCAGCAGCAGCAGCAGCAGCAGCAGCAGCAGCAGCAGCAGCAGCAGTAAGAATATTATTATTCTTACATTCATGTAGTGAAGAGAATCGCTAAACCCGTTGACATCATACAGCTCCTGGGATGAATGGAATTCACTCAGGCTTGATTCACGGAAAGGAAGCACCGGCCCGATTCCTTAAATCAAGAGCTCCTCACCAGTATCAAGAGCCTCTCACCAGTATCAAGAGCCCCTCACCAGTATCAAGAACCCCTCACCAGTATCAAGATCCCCTCACCAGTATCAAGATCCCCTCACCAGTATCAAGAGCCCCTCACCAGTATCAAGATCCCCTCACCAGTATCAAGAGCCCCTCACCAATATCAAGAGCACCTCACCAGTATCAAGAGCCTCTCACCAGTATCAAGAGCCCCTCACCAGTATCAAGATCCCCTCACCAGTATCAAGATCCCCTCACCAGTATCAAGAGCCCCTCACCAGTATCAAGAGCCCCTCACCAGTATCAAAGACCCTTCCTTGAGAAGGGGGGGCGGGGAGAGAGGACGTTGTAGAAGAAACTTTAGTAATTTCAAACACACTGAGTGTACCAGTAAGCGACACTGATAAGCCTCAATGTCAGTTCTGGAGAGCCGTCGTTGAGTGACACTGATGTGCGGGCGACGTAAACACCTTGACGAGTTGTTGTGTTGCATAAGTTAAAGAAGACTTGGCTCGTTGTATTAACCCTGAAGGCTTACTAACTCCAGGTGAATGATGGAGCTAATTTCCATTTCTCTCCTAGGATACCACTTTTAATATTCTACTTAAATATATTTACAGTATCATCCCAAAGGAATCAATTCTACGATGACCAACAAAGGAACAAGCCTTGTATATACCCCTAATATATCACAATACACAATGCTGCTTTACAAAATAAAAAACTTAGATCATAATGCCAAGCTTTACAAAAGTTTCTGATGTCTCTGTACATCAGCGACTCGCCAGTGTCATTCTACATAGCCCCCCCCTGATTATACCCCCCAGATTATACCCCCCTGATTATACCACAAAACATATTCATGCTTTGTATACTTCCTATTCAAAATGATACTCATTGATGACTGTGTGTCTAATTCCCCTACCCATGTTATAAGACATAAGGAGTACCCTATCATACCTTAAGATATACATAACATATATATATACAAACAAATAGTAAGCCAAAGTATTCACAGAACTTCTTAAAGCTCCCATAACGTCTCACACCATTGTACCAACACTACCAAGCTCATCGATGTAGTTGACCTACCTCCTATACCATGACCCAGTCTCAAAACCCACCAGGGTACAATACCCCTCCTTTATTCAACAAAATACAAAAAAAATTACACATACAAAATTAACCTGATATGATTCCTCCAACCGGGGAATACATATCATTAATTCCTCATCGTATCACATTACGTATTAACCTGATTACACTCCCCCTACACATAGAGCAGATATTTAAAAAATTATACATTCTCATCGTACTGATTTATGACTGGAAAAATTACACAGTATTACTTGAGCTACCCAACTTTAACTTCCATGGTGCTCTAACTTAGTGGTAAGTCCACTCCCTACCCTCTCCCACCCTGTGCTCGTACTTAAAGCTACATTGATCAGTGTTCCAGGATTCTTATCACAGGTATACAATAAAAATTAACCTACTTTTGCTCCAACACTGCCATAAAATGATATCTTTACCTCATATGTTCATACTACCTTAGATGTATTGTCTTTTTAACACACAATGTTACTCTTAGGCCTTTACTACACAATACTTGATTCATCATAAGTACTATCCTATACATATGTATAAATAAAGTCATTACAATCTGAACCCAACATGGGCTTTACATACTTGAGGCCTTTACATTTTCAAACAATTCTCGATACAAGTCATCACGTTATGGCAATTAAAAATCCTCCATATCCAAGAGGCCTATTCAAAACTTGTATCTTGCTATATCCACCACTGTGTCATAGGAAAGCCACCTCTATATTGCCCAAAAAACCTTCTATTATCTAGCAATAAGGAAAAACACGTACTCCCTCACCCCGCCCCCCCCTCCGTGACAGACCAGTCCCTTTCAGCTTCACTCTCCTCTCCCTCCCTCTCCTCCCACCTCTAAAAGTCTTCCCACTGTCATACTTCTGTGACTGTCTGGAAAAAAACCTCTCCCACCTTTCACCATACAAAAACCTGTTCCTGCATTTCGTTCTATACATTGAAGCCGCCATAGCCCTTAATCGGACTCCCCCCTGTTCCCCCCTCAAAATCCATGATACATTCACATAATCAACTGCCACATACACGAGAGCCCTCCTTACAAATTCACGCACCCCTCCAATATCTAAACTCAGCACCCTCAAAGCGTTGAGTCCTCCCCCATCAAACGAATCACACCTCCCAACCATTCCCTTAGGCTCCCCAAGCATTCGCAAAAGTATACAGCATGATATGCAGTATCCTCTCCACCGCACCTATCACAAATTGGCGTCACTGCCAACCCCATTTTATATAGCACTGCCCTTGATGCTACTGCCCCATGCAAAAACCTATATACCATCTCTCTCACCCTCGTCTTCAGCTGCAAACGTCGCAACCCACCCCATATTCCCTTCCAGTTATATACTGGGAATACTGCCTCCCCTACCACTACATCCGCACCCTCCCCGACCCTCCCCAACGCCCTTGCTGTAACACTCCGAGGGTCTCTCACTGCCATAATACTTCTCTGCATATCACCACACTTCAACAAATCCTTCCCCCTCCACCACCTTTTCAATTCATTCATAACCCTTTCCACCCTTCTGCCCTGACCCCCCCCCCTTCCATAGATAGCAATACTTTACATACATGCCCATAAGATGGCTCCTTACATTTATGAGCCCCAGACTCCCCAATCCCTGCCATGTCATAATAACCTCCTTATTTAAAAAATGTTTTCCAAAACCCAACATAAACCTCAGAACCTTTCTTTCTAATTCTATCACATCCCCACTCAACACAGGAAAACCACCGCCACATACCATAACTTACTATACACTAATGCATTAACCACTACAACCCTTTGCTGTATGGTTAGCTCCCCCATCCTCCATCCTCTCATCCTCCATAATGCCATCCCCCACAACCTCCGCAGCATTCACTCTCCGAGCCTCACAGACATCATTCATAAATATAACACCACAGATCTTGACCCTCCCTACTACAGGCCATCCAAACCTCTTCCCTATGCCACCCACCACCCATGAACCCACCTCCAACAACTTAAACTTAGCAGTATTAAGGCTAACCCCGTCACCCTGCCAAAAATCTCAAGACTCCTGCCCACGTTTCTTAAACCTTCCTCACCCGTGACTAACACAGTTGTGTCATCCACGTATCCCACAATGCCAGACTCATGCCCCAGAACGTCTTTTCCCTCCCATACCCCCACCTCAATCAGGCTGTATAGAGGGTTCTGCAAGCAAGCAAAAAGAATCTGTGACAAGGGGCACCCCTGCTGCAGACCCTTCCCCATTCGCACTTCCTTACCTACCAAACCATTGACTTGCACCCTCACACTCACATCCTTATACAACAACTTTGCCCATTCGACTATCTCATCACCAAAACCTTGCTTTCTCATTATCATCCACAACATATCTCTATCAATGCTATCATACGCAGCCTTTCAATCAAAAGCCAGAACACCTCCACCCATACTATTTTCAATGAAGTCCCGTATCCTTGCATGCCCCTGATTCATACTCCATCCAGGTATACCATATTGCCCAGCCTCGATCACCCTCCCTAACACCCTTTTCATTCTATTTCCTAGCACCTTAGCAAATATTTTATAGTCAGCGCACATCATTGACAAGCCCCTATAATCACTAATTGTTTCTCCTGCATCCCTCTTTTTAACTAATACTATAACCCCCGTGAGCTGAGTTGTTCCCAAACATCCAGTCTCTTTCATACAATTCAATAACCGTACCAGACACTCTCTCATTACACACCAATTCTCCATACTATAAAAGTCATTTGGAATCCCATCCAGACCCGGCGCTTTTCTCAAACTCATGCTTTTCACAGCCATCCACACCTCTTCTTTACTTATACCCCCTTCCACGCTGGTCCTATCCTCGTCTCCCAACACCTGTTGTATACCTTCCACTGTGATTCCCTCCTCCCCTCCTCCAAGTATTGCAAGTATTGCTTAAACCGCTGTGCCAAAAACAGACTCATAGCCTCTGTTGATTTCATCTTCTGTCCCCGGACATACCCTTCCACATCTTCATCTACCTCCAGCCCCATCACCGTCATACCCTTCCTTCTCTGTTGAAATGACCGCAAAACAGTAGTCGAAGGTTTGTCGCCCCACAAGACATCGTCCATACCCCCACGCAAATGTATCGCATTGAACCGCTCGTTTTGTACCTCTCGCAACTGCCCCTTTATAACTCCCATCTCTTCCACCTGTGTGCTCCTTCCTCTCTCATAACAATGCTCAAGCTGCCCCTCCAAATAGTTCTGTAAACCATATTTCCATTGCTTTTCCTCTCTTCCCCTTGCCTTGTAAAAGTCCCTAATGCCCGGTTTGGCACATTGCTCCCACCATTTAAGTACATCTTTCTCCAGCTTCCCTTTGTCCCATACTTTCTCCCACCATTCTTCAAAAGCATCCCTTTCCTCCTCACCCCCCAAAAGCTTCATATTGAGTTTCCAATAACCTGGGTACCATTTAACCATTCCCTCCCATCCTACCTCCACCAACACACCCCTATGATCCAAAAAGCCCACGTCTACATACCTAATCTCCCCCACCGTTACCACCCCTGACACATAAACTCTGTCCAAGTGTGCAGCGTACCCCCGCCGGACAAAGGTATGATCCACACCCTCCCCCACATCAACCACCCCTGCACTCCCCAACACATCCCTCAAAATACTTAAGACACACCCAGCTTCATGGAGTTCGACATCCTTCTTCCTGATAACACAGTTCCAGTTGCCCCCAATTATCGTAACCTCAGCTAAACCTCCCATGAAATAAACTAAATGATCCCTCACAAAATCCTCCTTAATCCTTTTATTTCTAACACCTGGCATATATACGCCCATGAAAGTAACTCTCACCCCCCAACCATACCCCATGAACTCTCATGATCCTCCCCTCCCCTCCCTCCTCCCTAGTCAACAACTGAAAGGGACTGCACTCTCTCACGACTACCGCAACCCCTCCCTTGAAGCTTCCCGAGCTGCCCGCATACACTTTATACCCTTGCAACAACAAATCTCTACCATACCTGAAATTGTGCTCCTGTAAGAAGCCTATGTCCACCGCATACCATCGCAAAGTCACTTCAACCCATTTCCTCTTTACCCCGGCCTTCAGGCCATTCACGTTGAACGTGATACACTTGAATAAGATAGAGGTGGCTTTCCTTTTGACTTACACACTTTCTGCATCGTACTTTTCTGGGCTCCAGTAACCTTACTGTTTCCCTGCACACCCTTTGCCCCTTCTACCCCCTGTACCCCGCCTAGTCTTTTTTGTGGTGCCTCCACCCATACCTTCTTGCCAGACTTTTGGCCAGGCATCAGGACTTCGTCATCTGACACTACCATGGATCGCTTCCGCGATTCAGTACTAATATCCATGTTTGACCCACTATCCTCCCTGTGCACTGTTACCTGCACCTCCTGTATATCCAAACAGCTTGACTCAGCCCCGACACCCAACGCCCTCCCCACATCACCCATTAACTTCACCACAGCCTCACTGGCTTCCAAAACCTCATCATCCTGGGAAGTATCCAAAAATCCACACAATACCTCCGGTAATGCGGCATCAATATCCAAATCTACATCACTCCTCTGTACGCCTGCCTCCACCGCATTCTGCGTCCTGTGACACAGTTGGCAAAGTACGACACATCTCCTCAGGGCCTTTCACAGTCTCACTCCATGTGCCTTTGGGTGCCACTACCTCTTCCTCAACCTGTACACTAGGCTCCACATCCTTAACCTCCACCACATTCCTTGTACCATATTGCTGTCCCTGCCTCCTGTCACACTCTGCAGCAATATGCCCATAGGAGCCACAGAGTCTGCATGTCCATCTTTGGCCTGCGTAAGTCACATAAACCTCAGTCCTAAACTCTTCCATGACCACAAAAGACGGTATGGCCTGCCTCAGGGTCATCTTGAGGTTAATTTAAAGGAACCCTCCGGGATTCCCTCATAGATTCCGTCTGTCCATCATCCCATCGTAGCATAGTGGATAACGCCATAGTCCTTGAAAACATGTCATATGTCTTCAAGGACATTATGAATTTTTACCCATGTATAATGCTTAGAAACGTCTTTGAGTTTCACTTCCAAGGTAGCATTGATAGACATGCATACTTCCTCATATTTCTCCACCAACCTCTCATAAACTCTGATGGACGATAGCTTCACGAAGATTCTTGTAATCTCATTGAGCGCAATTCCATATATTTCTTCATTATCTAATTCATAAGTATCTCGTAGAACAGTGGGCAAGACAACAGCTGCATTCGAAGGGTACACAGGCCCTTTTACCAGCTCAACACATACAGTGTTTATCCTCCGTCTGAACGTCGTCGCCATTTTGTAGTGAAAATATCCAGGTTCGCTATTGTCACCACCAGAGGCCAGCACCAGACAACCTGCCACGGCGAGAGCTGGGCGGCGAATGTGTGGAAGTAGTGCCAGCACATCTCTTCAGCAAAAGATTGACTCGGGTACATTTGGCTGTTAGCCGAATATATTTCACTATATTCGAGTCATACTTCAGTTGCTCAATCTCTAGCCCACCTTATGAGCCTGGCCTACTGCTAGCGGGCCCTGCCCACATATGGCCATGTCTGCTACGTCTGCACCATCCCACTCCTTCCACCAGCTCTATTATACAAGGCTCCGTACTCATGTCTATATTGGATTGATAAAACATAAACTTCCTATGGTAGGTAACGTCTCCCAGTAATGATGCCCAGGTGTTGTACATGTGTTTTAATTTATCAGCTTGTTCGTTTTTATAATAATAATAATAATAATAATAATCTTTTTGGTATTACACACCTTCGATCTAAAGACGTTAAATAAAATTGGGCCAGCAGATGTACAGGGACCTGTTGATACATTTCGATTCACCAGAGGATTGAACCCCTATTCCCTTCGGATGTGAGCTACCGCGGAGCTACGAGTCCCATGAATGTATTTAGTGATGATTTACCACAATGACAATTAACGTACGCGTAGAGAGTGTCTCAAAGTATATATGCTCAGAGTTTTTCACCTTCATTTTGCAGATTAAAGTATTGTTGAGTGGTGGTGCACAGGTGGCATGAAGCCTTAAGACCCTCGTGATGTTGAGGGTAATTTAAAAGGTCATTAAAAGGTGTTTATACTTAATACATAGATAAATGATTTTCACCAGGGAGAACAACGTGTATATGAGAGCATACTACGCCTCACCTGGGAGATACTGCGCCAAAGGTAGGTGCAAATCACTCATTGATAAGTTAAAAATAACTGGGAGTTACCCCAGCGTGTGTTGTGGAGACAGTTATTGAGAAATAAATCATGCTGCCCAAAGCCAGTTTATTTTTATTCCAGTTACTTGTATATCCCTATTAGCTTATCGATACTAATGTTCATCTTCATTTACTGTAATGTCTTATGGAGAAGTTATAATTCTCTTAAATTAGCTTCTGCAAAGTAATTTCAGCATTGTTATCGAGGTCGACTTTACATATTTATATCTGTAATTACAGTGCAAATTCTTAAAAAAAATTACCTGTTTGTGTTGCTAAAGTTTTCACAGTTATTAAGCTGAAATTATGTTTTTGATTTATTCTCATATTTCTTTGAAAAAAAACTATCTAAATATCAGTAATTCAAGATTCCTGTTTGAGAAATGTTGAATTCGTGTTTAATGCATTATTTTTTTTTTTTACTTATGTGAATAGTTTGACTTATTATTTTAAATTGTTTCATTTTTTTTTAACTTGTGAACCAGTATGAAAAAAAATTATTAATATTTTCGTATTTGTTTTTTGCGTAGTGCATAGTTTAGTATAGAAGAATTTCGAATGTTAACACTGTTCATTATAGCTGAGATGACAGCAATGCCGAGGTTTAGAAAGATACGTGAGCAAACACTAGGACTTGTTTATTAGAAAACGTTTCGGTCCTGGGACCTTGATCACTTCTAACATACAGAGGTTAAAACACGGTATATGAGGTGTGAGTGACGCATGATGACCTGAGTGAGGTGTGAGTGACGCATGGTGACCTGAAGAATGCCATATAGGGATGAGAACAGGTAGACAACGGGATCATGTGACTCCTGTGTTGTTAGGTAGGTGCTGCTTTGCCTGGTTGAAGAGGACGCTGAACCTTTCTGTATTTACAAGTAATACAGTTTTCCTTAACATACAAATACCTCACGTCAACTTATTGTAGGTGAAATAAACAATACATCAAATGATAATCGATAAACAAACTCTCTCGTAAAAAAATAAATTCTCCTCCTTGGTTCAAGGAAGATAACAAAGCTAGTGCACCAGACGAGGTTAATTACAACTCTTCCAACAAGGGAAATTGTTTCTTCTGCTGACTCTTCAGCAGTGAGCCGTAGCAACACTCTCTGAGCCACGAGTCATCTATGTGGATAGCCTCAACTATGGCTCAGCCAATTTTTATAGCTATCTTCACAAAACATGAGCTTCGTGGATCATTATCAGATCCATGGTCCATCTCTCCTGTCAGTGAAAAAAGAATCTCACCATATCTTGTGTACCTATCTGTCGAGTCATCTGTGGCACAGGTCGACGCACGAGGACACACAGGTCGATATACAAGGACATGCAGTTCGACACACAAGAATGAAACAGGTCGACGTACAAGAATATGCAGGTCGACGCACAAGAATACGCAGGTCGACGCACAAGGACACACAGGTCGACTCACAAGGTCATTAATATCAACTAAGTTGACAGACCGACAGAAACTAACCTTCTAGGTGTCAAGGTTATATATTACATACCCTTGCCAGCCCCTCCTGTTCCCACACCCTCACCATTACACACGTGAGTACATTATCATACCGGTACACTGCCACCACTCTCACACAGCATACAGTAAACGCCACAATACACATTTTCTCTCTCTTCCCACATCACCCCTTACCTCCCACATCACCCCTTCTCCTAAAACTCCTAACATACTCACCCCCTTACCCCTAATTACCCCCACAACACTCATCCATCCCCAAAAACACAGCCCACTACATAACACCCCTATTCCAAATACTCCCCAAAGCAGTACACCCTCACCGAACACCCCCAAGACACACCCCTCCCTCAAGGCTCTACACTCACTCCACTCCCCAATATCTCTCGCAACTTCCCCCTTTCCCCAATACACTCACCCCTCCCCAGTACACATTCTTCCCTCCCCAAGGCGCCTTCCACAGCACCCCCACAACATATACTTCCCTCCCAAGGCGCCTTCCACAGCACCCCCACAACATATACTTCCCTCTCACAGACACCTCCCACAACACATGCTTCCCTCTCACAGACACCTCCAACACCCCCACAACAAACACCCCTCACCAGACACCTCCCCCCTACACACACTAGGCCATAATGACCAAACAATAGACTCTCACTACCTCATCCTCCCGGACATTATAAGCAAACGCGCAATTTTCCCCAAGGTTAAAGAAAATTGCCAACAATAAACACGGCAATTGTTGGCTTCCGTTCCGGGCGGGCAGACAGAAAGCGAAGGTCTTTCTCCAGCTTACGGTTTTGTTCAACGCTGAGACCTTAACTAGTTTATGTAGTTCTGATTACCTTGCTGAGTTTGCTAGTTTTGAGGCCTAGGTCCTCTGCTGTCGTCTTAATGTTCGTTCACAGTCTACCTTTGCCTTATTTACTTTTCCATTATTAAGGTCGGACTGAACTGTGTGACCTTCTCTAGTTTATTCTACCTCTCTGCTGACACTGAATGAATTCTTATCAACGTTTCTGTGAGTCACTGGTGTTCGGTTTTCACTTGAGTCCTGTCGTTCTCGTCACTCCCTTGCTGAATATTCTGTTTTGGTCCACCTTGTGTATGTCTCGGAGTATTTTGTATGTCGTGATCAAGGCGACCACTTTTAACTCTACTCATTTTCAGTACCAGCTTGGCTGTGAGTACTATCCATGAAGGGTGATGTCAGGGATATTTCGTGTGTGTGGTGTGTAGGGCGTGTGTGTGGGGGTGTATGTGTGTATGGGTGTTTGTATGAGAGTATGTGTGTATGGGTGTTTGTATGAGAGTATGTGTGTATGGGTGTTTGTATGAGAGTATGTGTATGAGTGTGTGTATGAGAGTATGTGTATGGTGTGTACTCACCTAGTTGTGGTTGCAGGGGTCGATTCATAGCTCCTGGCCCCGTGTGTGTGTGTGTATGTATGGGTGTGCTTGTATGTATGTATGGGTGCATATATATGAGTGTATGTATGGGTGCCTATGTATGTATGTATGTGTGTGTGTGTATATGTGTGTGTGGGTGTATATATTAGTACGTGTGTATGAGTGTACATGTGTATGAGTGAACATGTGTATGAGTGTACATGTGTATGATTGAATATGTGTATGAATGTACATGTGTATGATTGAATATGTGTATGAGTGTACATGTATATGAGTGAACATGTGTATGAGTGTACATGTGTATGAGTATACATGTGTATGAGTATACATGTGTATGAGTATACATGTGTATGAGTATACATGTGTATGAGTATACATGTGTATGAGTATACATGTGTATGAGTATACATGTGTATGAGTGTACATGTGTATGAGTATACATGTGTATGAGTATACATGTGTATGAGTGTACATGTGTATGAGTATACATGTGTATGAGTATACATGTGTATGAGTATACATGTGTATGTGTATACATGTGTATGAGTATACATGTGTATGAGTGTACATGTGTATGAGTGTACATGTGTATGAGTGAATATGTGTATGAGTGAACATGTATATGAGTGAACATGTATATGAGTGAACATGTGTATGAGTATACATGTATATAAGTATACATGTGTATGAGTGTACCTGTGTAATGTATACATATGTGCGCTCGCGAACTCGTAGGGGTCGTAGATATGACTAAGCCGAAAATCGTCGTAATGAGAACGTTGAAATTTTACTTCGAGGTGTGGTAGCCCATTCACCCAGACAACCTCAGGTGAACCACCCAGACAACCTCAGGTGAACCACCCAGACAACCTCAGGTGAACCACCCAGACAACCTCAGGTGAACCACCCAGACAACCTCAGGTGAACCACCCAGACAACCTCAGGTGAACCACCCAGACAACCTCAGGTGAACCACCCAGACAACCTCAGGTGAACCACCCAGACAATCTCAGGTGAACCACCCAGACAACCTCAGGTGAACCACACTCTTCCATATTTAGAAAATAAAGTGAATAACTATAATTAATAATGCAGGAATAGAGGGTGGCTTCATCAATCCCAGCATCAACTGGATCAATCCTTCAAGCTCCTAGAGTCTGGTGACGGTCCTAAGAAAGCGTCAACACCCACACAGTCATGGGCCCAACACCGCGGTGATATATTTGCAACTCGTCTTGATTACACAGACATCCATGCGAAGCCGCAGACACAGACTGTATATGGATCACTGGCGTTGTTTACACATACCCGGGTTACTGGTGCCCGATTTATACGACGTTTATTTTAGATTGGTTTAATGGTGTTGTTTAAAGGTGTCCGCTTGTATGAATATGTCCACCCTGTGAAATACAGTGCGAATAAAAACAAGATCAAACACTAGATACGTTTCTCAGATTCTACAAACACCCAACGCTCAAACATGGAGTCACTAAACCATACAGGAAGTGACCACTCACTTTATTGTTAATAAAATTCTTGAGATTTTATCCACACACCACACCAGCTGAATGAACACTGCACGAAGATGTCGCCTATGAAATGACCTATTTACTTTATTGCTTGTGATAAAACATGGTTTATGGCATTTTATTGAGAAGACGTTGCGCCCTCCACGAACTATCAAATCTCAGTAGAATGCCATAATCGGTATATTATCTTTCTAACATACTAATCGGTATATAATATCTCTGATATGCATAGTTTATCGAATATTTGACAGCTGGATGATGATAGCGTAATCTAAGAAATGACTAATATGATAAAGATGAAACTATTCACACAGTGGTGCCTGATAATGACCCATTGTGGCTTCCCTGTAATATTTTTTAACGCAGCCACTCACACGATGAGCTGCGGATGCACAAATTACCCGCTCAAGCCAAAAAAAAACCATTAGTCTTAAATTTATAAGGATTAATGTTGAAATTAACAGGTGGCGGAATGCAGGTGGTGCTGTGTTTAGCAGCATTCCTTACCATTGTTGCTTCACCTATGAGTCTGGACTACACGTAGACTGCTTTTGTTACTGCATTTTACAAGGGTATATTACCACAGTGAGGAAGTGAACATTTTGACGGGTGACTTCCCGTGGCGAGGTTCAAGCCCCTGTGTGTGAAATCCGAGTTTTCATGGGTAAAGGTGGTCGCTGTGATTACATATGTACAGTGTGATGGCAGGCATTAGAATGACAAGCATAATCTTGGAATTGAATTGCCAGAGCGAGATTGTTGTCGCATCGAGGAGTTACGGCGAAATTGAGTGGCTAAGTTGGCATAGATCCTATGAATGCTATGCTTGATGTTTCAAGTGTAGATGACAGTAGTATAAAGCAGCTGATTGGTGCAATGAGAATGAAATATGTATCGCAAATATACAATTTAGGCACAATAATACACATAAGGACTGTGTTGAGAGAAGGCTACAATCTACATTATGCATTGACAAAAAAAAAACAGTTATTAAGTGGATGATGTGGCCCTCCAGCGATAAGCGGCAGAAGTCAAAACATTAAGAACAAATGAGCTCCCTGATGAATCCAATTAAAACAGAGCAGCGGTCTCGAGACTAAACACTTAGCAGATGAGAGTTATTAACACGTAAGGTGAATGTAATAACTGGCTGAGAACTGTAAGGTGAATGTAATAACTGGTTGATAACTGTAAGGTGAATGTAATGACTGGATGAGAACTGTAAGGTGAATGTAATAACTGGTTGATAACTGTAAGGTGAATGTAACGACTGGATGAGAACTGTAAGGTGAATGTAATAACTGGTTGAGAACTGTAAGGTGAATGTAATAACTGGCTGAGAACTGTAAGGTGAATGTAATAACTGGTTGAGAACTGTAAGGTGAATGTAATAACTGGCTGAGAACTGTAAGGTGAATGTAATAACTGGCTGAGAACTGTAAGGTGAATGTAATAACTGGTTGATAACTGTAAGGTGAATGTAATGACTGGATGAGAACTGTAAGGTGAATGTAATAACTGGCTGAGAACTGTAAGGTGAATGTAATAACTGGTTGATAACTGTAAGGTGAATGTAATGACTGGATGAGAACTGTAAGGTGAATGTAATAACTGGTTGATAACTGTAAGGTGAATGTAATAACTGGCTGAGAACTGTAAGGTGAATGTAATAACTGGCTGAGAACTGTAAGGTGAATGTAATAACTGGTTGATAACTGTAAGGTGAATGTAATAACTGGTTGAGGACTGTAAGGTGAATGTAATAACTGGTTGATAACTGTAAGGTGAATGTAATAACTGGTTGATAACTGTAAGGTGAATGTAATAACTGGCTGAGAACTGTAAGGTGAATGTAATAACTGGTTGAGAACTGTAAGGTGAATGTAATAACTGGCTGAGAACTGTAAGGTGAATGTAATAACTGGTCAGCTGGTGCGTGGTGGATTACACATTATACCTCCCACTACGAAGGCAAAACAGCTATTGATGGTATAAGAAAACAATGGAAGATAAACAATCTAGAATGACGACTAGAACGTATGAGAAAAGGTAAGAAGGAAAATAAGAAATATTAAGAGATGTTAAATAACATTAAGTTTATTATTGAAACATAAGAGAAGGATAGGTGGTTAAATAAGACGTGGGAGAGACATCAGAGTCTGATGGGTGGAATTTATAAATTAAAAAAATATATCTAAGATTAGCCTTCGCAATAAAATGTTTTGCAAAATTAAATAAGTGTACATTCCTCATTTTTCAATAAATAGAAATGAAATATGATTTATTAATAATACAACCAATACTGCATATATTATTAGCATGTTAATACGAGCTAATGTAATTTTATAATCACGATTTTAACATACATATATTGTAAAATTTAAAAACAAATATCTGAAATGCATTCTTGCTTCTCTAAACAGCTGTGAGTTGACACCAGTGGAGGAGCCTTGAACTCACAACCGACGGATTCGGCTTCAATCCTGAGCAGGTGCCACTATTGTGAGTGGCATCCTAGGGAATGGTAGTATAGAGTGAGATAAGCTTTAAGATGAGGAGAGGCTGCATATGTTTTTAACCTGTAAATGTAAATGTTATAGAATCTGAAACACATGCTGTATGTCACGGCTGCAGGTGTGAATTACATGCTCTATTGACAGATGTGTATGAGATGCACACCTGATAATGCACCAGGTGTGTTTCTCTTAGTGTTTATACAAAGATTTGTTTAATTGTCACTTTAAGGAATTGAGGTTTTCCTTCGCTAAGTGTTCATATAAAATGCATTCCTAATGACCCACTTAAAGTCGACAGACCTCAAACTTAACTAAGTAATGGAGTCGGTATCCTCACCATCCAGAAGGTCAGGGAACTGCTCTCAGGTAAAACTCTTTTGATATCTACAAATCAGAGAGTTAATGAACCGCTTACGAGATGAACATAGCAGTGTTGATGGTGAGTAGTAAGACACATCTACAACACTAGTTAAGTTTGTTGACGAAATGTTTCGTCTGTGCTGAAGGCTTCATCAGTCGAATACACGGATGAATAATTACAAACTTGGGATAGGAGGCGAGATGGAGAGCTATGTGGTTGTAGGGGGTCGATTCACAGATCTTGGCCCCGACTGATGAAGTCTGCAGTGCAGGAGAAACGTTTCGTTATTCAAGATATGTAGTGCTGCTGCATGTGTGTCGTACTCATTAACTTGTCGGAACTGTACACAATTTATAAAGTGATGAATGTACAATCGTACTGGGTAGAAAACAGAGGATTTTCTTTTCATTTTTTTTACCAGAGTTTGCACTTCATAAAATGTCTTAGGGGAAAACTCCCTCAGACCAGAAAGTCGAGCAATATTAATGTGCTAGATGAATGTAAAAGAGTGGTAGTCATTGTACTAGCAGCAGCAGCACCACCACCACCACCACCACCACGCCACCACCACCAACAACAATCTCTGTCATTCGCTGATATTCACCTTCATCCACTTACAGACATTATCATCCACTAACTCTCACCTTCATCCACTTACAGACATTATCATCCACTAACTCTCACCTTCATCCACTTACAGACATTATCATCCACTAACTCTCACCTTCATCCACTTACAGACATTATCATCCACTAACTCTCACCTTCATCCACTAACATTCATTATCATTAACTGATATCCACCTCCATCTATTAATATTCAGTATCATCCAATAACATTCACTTTCATTTACATTCACTTTCATCCACTATAGCCAAAATCACTTACTATTCCGGGCCAACACAAAAATACCCATAGATACACTATCTTTATCAGTGTCATCGTAAACTGTTGAACAAAATAGTCCACTTCGTGAACATTCATAATGACGCTACAAACTACAGTTGTAATTCACTAAATATAAGAAAGCATCTTTAGCTCGTCTCACTGTATATATTGGTCGTAGTCCCACTCCATATTTCTGCGACCCGAAATTGAATGGGGTCAGTGTGGGTCTAAGCTAATTTTGCACTTAAATGTAAATGACCTGTATCAGATATCGGTGGCTATGTGAATATGTCAAATTTTGATTTAACAGACTTCCTGGTTACAGCTCTACTGTACGCATATATATATATATTTTTTTTTTCAAAATAAATAAATACTTTATTTCCGCAAAATGATTTTCATTTTTAGATTGGATGATGTTTTCTACTACCAATGGAAATGAACTGACCGACCTCCATTAATACGAAAGATGAAACGTTTGCGAGACGTAGTCACGTTATCTGACGTTTCTCGATACCAAGTTATTCCTGGACTATTCTATTAAAGAGATTTCTGGTCCAGTCTCCTTTTCCCGATTGTCGAAAATGATGTGTTAACCTCGGGTATTATGTGCAACGAGCCTTTAGTTCTCACAAAAAGGTACTGGAATGATCACAGGATTCCATACCGGAGCTACTGACTACGACGCAGTCAATGTGTATCGCACAGGGACTGACATGTGTTACTGTTGAATCATCCAATGATGGTGACCATTGATTAGGTCATCTGTGTGACGGGGTCCAGGTATAGCCGTGCCTCCCTTACGCAAAGACTTTTTCCTGAATCTTGTCTGTTGAATTAGTTGGTATTTTTCACCGTTCCAGAACCTACTGTGGATATAAAATAGCAACGGTTGGATACTACATTTGTGCCAGCTCATGTACAGTCCATCTCGGAGGCAGTAAATAAGGGAACAATTTATTATACAACCCATTTATGAAAATACTTATAACAAAGGACTCGTCACCTGGTACGGGGAAGCACCACACATGAAAATTGTATATGTTTTGGTGCGTCCAGTAAATATGAAAACTAAATAAGTTTTGGAAGGTGGCGTACAACAGACTCCTGGGTCATCATCGAGGAGTAACAGAATTTGTCAAATACTTTTTTTAAACTCTCATGACGACAGATGTGCTGGCTCAGTTATGGAAGTGTGTAAAGTGTCTACAGGAAGTCAGGTCATCCTATAAAACCAGCTCCATTACTTCTGTTAGCTGTATGTGGAGAACCTTTCTCTAGACTCGTTATGCAACGATGTAAACACTGAGAAGTATCTACTTAAATCCCTATTTTGGTGATTAAAACAGTCTTTAGTTACCTTCAATGAGTCGATAGGCTTTAAACCCAATTAACAAAGCAAACAACCGGGGTTACAGATTGTGTTTTTTTTTCCTTTGCCGCTGATTTATTTGAGCACCGAATATATCTCTACCACAATGTGTATCTATTGTTAGAGTGCATTAATGCACACTACTGTACGGGCTCTAATGAGCTTTTTTCACAGGTTGATGTGTCTCGGGAAATTCAGTCAGACCAGGGATCGAACACCTCATACCTAAGATCTTCCACAGCGGGGAATAAGCAGCTGGGCCTCTTCTGAGTGGCATCCTGAGCGTCAAAGTGCACCATAAACCTGTAACCAGATGCTGCAAAGCATGTTACAAGGGTATGTGATAGATCATACTTCATGTTGTGACGAGTGGTTACGGAGGTCAAGCTCCTGGCTACTAGTATGCTCCTGGCTACTAGTATGCTCCTGGCTACTAGTATGCTCCTGCATATAAGTAGCTACAAAGGTTGCCAGCCTGACATTTACCCTACGAGTACATGACTTGCTTCCTACAATATATTCCTACAATATATTCATAACTTCGTTGTGACAGCTGCTCTTACCACCGCTACATCACTGTGGTTTAACGTAATCTTTGTATTCATTTCAGGAACCTTTGAAACTAACATATATTAATAATTCAGAGAGCGAATACTCTATCTTGGATAAGCATCTGGATGTTTAACCTTCATGACTATCATGTGTGTAATGTATACAGAAATTAGAGAGGCACTGGGCGCCTCTCAATGAGCGAGGTTGTATATAATGGTCTATTAGTTCAAGCATACAAATATGTACCTAATTGCCTTTTAGTCTTCTAATGCATATTAATAAATACAAGTATTTTTTTTATACCAGTTCGTTTCTGACAAGATGAATCATCACTTGTAAAAACAATCCGATTCATTAAAATAAAAAAAAAAAGCCACTTCCACGAATGTTTTAAATATGCTACCTTTTGTTTTATTTTCGAAAACTCCCGAGAAAACACATGACATTCACAAGTTGTCTGGATTCCAAGACATATTCAAGAGTAATACCACAAGGATTTACAAGTCGCTGAAGTGTATTATGGGATATGACACGCGATCGTCACTTGTAGATGGAAACAGGTCATGTTTTTGTTGTTGGTGGATCTGGAAGAGGGAAAAGTTCACCTCGCTGTATTCTTGGTACTGACAATATTTAGTGATCATTGAGAGGAACATAGTAACATAATAATTATAGCTGAATGGTTCAGAGAACCGACAAGCCACACAGTGGCTTCATCAGTCCAATACAAAGGAGAATGGTGAAGAACAGGAGGAGTTTGAGGTAATCAGTCCCTCAGCCTGGAGTTGATGTAATCAGTCCATCAATCTTGAAAAGATTAACTCTGAGGTTCCCAAAGGACAACTTGGAAATGCCTAATTTGATCAGCTTCAAACTTAAAATAATTGCGTATCTAAACTTAGTGAGAGATTCGTCTTCTTACTGGATCTTGTAATTGTTATTTTTTCCAGTTTTATCGAGCAGCATATTATAAACAGTATATAATAATAATAATAAGATGGTACTGTATACTATTTATAATATGATGCCTGGAATCTACCTGGAAGTTGTATCGAGGGCCAACGCCCCCGCGGCTCAGTCCTTGACCAGGCTACCCGGTGGATCAACCAGTACCTGATCAGCCTGGCTGATCGGGTACCAACTTAAGATATTTATTCAGTTCTCACTTGAAGGCTGTCAGGGATCTATTAGCAATTCCCTTTATGCCTGGTGGAATGCTGTTGAACTGTCTTGGGCCTCCGACACTTACTGTGTTTTTCTTAGTGTACCCATGGCGCCCCTGCTTTCTCGTTGAGGTAATTTTGTACCATCTGCCAAGTCTTTTGCTTTCGAAGGAAGGGATTTCTGTGTGCAAATTTGGGACCAGTCCCTCTAATATTTTCCATGTATAGATTATAATGCGTCTTTCTCGCCTGAGTTCCAGAAAATAAAGGTCAAGAGACCTGTCACTTTCCTGGCAGATGTGATAGTGGCACTATTGTTATCCTTGACGGCGAGATCCTCTGATATTAACACCCCCAGATCTTTCACATCACTTTTTGTTTTTGATTTATTGTGTGATTAGAGTTTGCAGTAAACTTCGTTCTAGTTATTGTTTCCTCAAGTTTCCCATACCAGAGTAACTGAAATTTGTCCTCAATGAACATCATATTTTCTGTGGCCCAATGGAAAACTTGGTTTATTTCCCTTTGGAAATTTACTGTGTCCCCAATGGATGACTGTCATGCAGATTCTAGTATCGTCTGCCAAAGAAGAGACAGTGCTATGGTTTACACCTCCGTCTATGTCCGATTTGAGGATAAGGAAAGGATGAGGGCGAGCACTGTGCCTTGTGAAACAGAGCTTTTCACTGTGGCAGCTTCTAACTTAACTGTTTACCACTACTCTTCGTGTTCTCTTGGTTAG
This sequence comes from Cherax destructor, assembly GCA_009830355.1. Lineage (NCBI taxonomy): Eukaryota > Metazoa > Arthropoda > Malacostraca > Decapoda > Parastacidae > Cherax > Cherax destructor. The sequence continues at coordinate 497,868 of WNWK01000289.1, read as the reverse complement.
AAAGTTGATGATCCAACTGCCCACTTTTCCAGTTATTCCTTTAGCACGCATTTTGTGCGCTGTTACACCAAGATCGCATTTTTCATAAGCTTTTGCAAAATCTGTGTATACATCTGCTAGAAAAATCGGTTGGAGTCCCTTAAAAATATATTAGATAAAATGTACTGAGAGAGCTAGTGTAGTTCACGTGTAGGGCCCCTGCGGTGTTCCTTCGTTCTTAACTTTGAGCACTGAGGTTTCAGTCCACGAACCACAGCTATCTAGTTCAGGGCAACATCCACAGCTATCTAGTTGAAGGCAACATCCACAGCTATCTAGTTGAGAGCAACATCCACAGCTATCTAGTTCAGGGCAAACATCCACAGCTATCTAGTTCAGGGCAAACATCCACAGCTATCTAGTTCAGGGCAACATCCACAGCTATCTAGTTCAGGGCAACATCCACAGCTATCTAGTTCAGGGCAACATCCACAGCTATCTAGTTCACGGCAACATCCACAGCTATCTAGTTCAGGGCAACATCCACAGCTATCTAGTTCAGGGCAACATCCACAGCTATGTAGTTTAGGGCAATATCCACAGCTATCTAGTTCAGGGCAACATCCACAGCTATCTAGTTGAGGGCAACATCCACAGCTATGTAGTTTAGGGCAATATCCACAGCTATCTAGTTGAAGGCAACATCCACAGCTATCTAGTTGAGGGCAACATCCACAGCTATCTAGTTCAGGGCAACATCCACAGCTATCTAGTTGAGGGCAACATCCACAGCTATCTAGTTCAGGGCAACATCCACAGCTATCTAGTTGAGGGCAACATCCACAGCTATCTAGCTGAGGGCAACATCCACAGCTATCTAGTTGAGGGCAACATCCACAGCTATCTAGCTGAGGGCAACATCCACAGCTATCTAGTTCAGGGCAACATCCACAGCTATCTAGTTCAGGGCAACATCCACAGCTATCTAGTTCAGGGCAACATCCACAGCTATCTAGTTCAGGGCAACATCCACAGCTATCTAGTTCAGGGCAACATCCACAGCTATCTAGTTAAGGGCAACATCCACAGCTATCTAGTTCAGGGCAACATCCACAGCTATCTAGTTCAGGGCAACATCCACAGCTATCTAGTTCAGGGCAACATCCACAGCTATGTAGTTTAGGGCAATATCTACAGCTATCTAGTTCAGGGCAACATCCACAGCTATGTAGTTGAGGGCAACATCCACAGCTATGTAGTTGAGGGCAACATCCACAGCTATGTAGTTGAGGGCAACATCCACAGCTATCTAGTTGAGGGCAACATCCACAGCTATGTAGTTGAGGGCAACAACCACCTCGGTCCAGTAGGGTCACATAACCTCTCCGTTGACGTCAACGTCAATGTGTATCAGCAACCAGAATTTAAGTCTGTTTTGTGTAACCTTTTAAGTTACAAGTACAGCGCAACAATTCATTCTCTCTCTCTCTCTCTCTCTCTCTCTCTCTCTCTCTCTCTCTCTCTCTCTCTCTCTCTATGATCTATGAGAATAACATAGCAACTCTCAAATTTAACACAATAATAATTAAATGTTATCACTTTTTAGAACACAGGATAAACCTGTGTGGGTTATAGAACCTTGTTCTGTGTCAAGTCAAAATCAACGTCTAGAACTAAAGGATGATACTGTACACAATAAAAATTATTTTCATATAAAGAAATATGCAAAAGTTACACTTGTATAAATTATACAAGTTTAACAATCATCTTCATTAATAAAATGTCCCCTCAAAAAAAAAATTATATTTTACATAAATATGAATAAGTTGTCCCAACCTAACTCAGAGCGCGAGTAAATTACTCTGATCCATCAACCCCTCAAGTGAGGTTCCTTGATGCTGGTGAGAGGCTCTTGATCTAGGGAATTGGATTTGTGCTCCACTGCCCTGAATTGAGCCTGAATGGCTTCCATCCCCCCCTCTCCCATAGGGAGAGGGAGGGAAGGATTATCATCATGGGGGGATTATTATCATGGGGGATTATTATCATCATGAGAAGCCCTAAACCTACGGGTTTAAAGCTCCTCAGGATGATAATAATCTGACCCATCAAAAACAGATAAATTAATGTGATCATTGACGACTCAACAAAGGTAAATTAATACATGAATCCCTCAAACGTAGGTGAGTTAACAAGGGAGGACTGACAGCAGTATACTTGTACTGGGCATAAACTGAGGTATTTATATACTTAAACTGTGATATGGTATTTATATATTACGCCAGGATTAACTGAATAACATCATGTAATGTATTGTAGTACAATCACGACAATAGAAATATATTGGCACATCAGCAACGATCATTACAGGAACAATGCAATACAGCAGAAACGATCAGGAGCAATGCAATAATACAACATAAACGAGCGTAACACAGTAGCAAGCCAGTAGTTTTATAGGTAGTCATTCAGGCAGCAGCACCCCCCTACTCGTGTCAGGCAGCAGCACCCCCCTACTCGTGTCAGGCAGCAGCACCCCCTACTCGTGGACAATAATATACCAAGGTACATCCTCGCCTGCCTGTGCTTCTAGTTGACCAACCCTCTCGACACGGCAGATGACGGGAATTCCCAAGAAGATTAGAAGACTCTGAACAAGTCATCTGAACCACAGGACATCACAGATTGGAAGACTCTGGACAAGCCATCTGAACCACAGGACATCACAGATTGGAAGACTCTGGACAAGCCATCTGAACCAGAGGACATCACAGAACCTCAACCAAGACGCCAGGACACAGAAGGAGCTGCAGGGTAGAACAGATTCAGATATAGGAAAATAAAGGCACCAATCACCCCTTTGCTCACTGCCATATAAGAAAGACATAAAGGAGTCAGTTACACACACCTCATCACTGCAGCCCGAGGGAGATTAATTCCTCTGCGAGGGACGTTATAACCTCCCCTCCTAGGTCGCAAGACTGTGACTGTGAATATGAAATGCGACGAAGGCGAGCCACGGAAAACCTGGTGACAACTGAACGCTCACCTAGGCTGATAAAGTGCTGCTGTAGCAGCTTGCTAAATGTTGAACCTAACCTACACACATATATAATTAAGATGAAATAAAAGTTATATTATTTACAATATATTAATAAATGTATCTAGGTAATTTAAATAACTTCCACAACAGTAGTAAAATATTGAGCTCTTATACCTTTCTTGCATTTATTGGTTTAATAAAATATTCAGGTTAACTTACACTCAGTATGGTATAACGCCTAAAAAAATAATGGATCCTTCTCTGATTCCATTTCATGGAGTCACACTGACGTTACTGGGCTATCCTAGGTTAGCCACCACATACATAGACCAACATGCAACATCGACAGTGTAAGATAGCAAAAAAAAAAAAAATATTTGTCTTAATTAGAAATTAAGACAAACAGTTTAGCTTTATGGAAGGGTCAAGAATGCACCCGTGTTTTTTAGTTAGTAAAACTAAGTCGCGGTTTCTTAAGTAGCAGAGATTTAAGGTACCTAAACCGCGAGAAATATGGGAGTTCGCTATATATCTCACTAAACGATGGGTTCGAATACATGAGAAGGCAGCTGGTTATCCACTCCACCATGCCCGGGTAATACATGAGAAGGCAGCTGGTTATCCACTCCACCATGCCCGGGTAATACATGAGAAGGCAGCTGGTTATCCACTCCACCATGATTGGGTAATACATGAGAAGGCAGCTGGTTATCCACTCCACCATGCCCGGGTAATAGCATTCATCCAACTAGATATATTTCAGTACGCTATTAAGAAAATTGGTTGTTTCCTGGAATGATACAGTTCATCTAATGAGAGTATTTAAATGTGCCAGTCTGTTATTCAGTTCTATTTTTATTTACGTCTCGTCATGTCTTGGAATTAATCTTTGGACGTTCGAACGTGCTTTTGTGTGTGTGTGTGTGTGTGTGTGTGTGTGTGTGTGTGTGTTAGTTACCATTTTGTCCTAGGCACATGTCAATTAGACACTAGGCCTGTTGTATGTATGTGTGTTTGTGTGTGTGTAAGGAAACACTTCGAAATGTTTCTGCCCCACCGGGAATTGAACCCGGCCCCTCCGTGCGTGAAGCGAGAGCTTTACCCACTAGGCCAACGGGGCTGTGTGTGTGTGTGTGTGTGTGTGTGTGTGTGTGTGTGTGTGTGTGTGTGTACATATTTTATTTATTTTAAGTAACAGAGGCTGTAAGATGATCATAGTATCGATACCATATAATTTTTTTTTCAACGAACCGGCAGTATCCCACCGAGGCAGGGTGACCTAAAAAGAAAAATGAAAAGATTGCTTTTTAAATTTTGTAATATATACAGGAAAAAGGGCTACTAGCCCTTTGCTCCCGGCATTTTAGTCACTTCTTACGACACATATGGCTTACGGAGGAAGAATTCTGTTCCACTTCCCCATGGAAATGAGAGGAAATAAACAAGAACAAGAACTATTAAGTAAATAGAAGAAAACCCAAAGCGGTGTGTATATATATGAGTGTACATATAGCGTATGTAGCGTGACCTAAGTGTAAGTAGAAGTAGCAAGACGTACCTGAAATCTTGCATGTTTATGATACAGAAAAAAGACACCAGCAATCCTACCATCATGTAAAACAATTACAGTTGTCCGTTTCACACTTGACAGGAATGTAGTACCTCCCTGAGTAATTATTATTTATACTTGAAAATTTCCTCCATTATATGATCCCCCAGTAATCAACTACCCGGTACCTAAAGAATAGTGGGTAAACTAGGGAGGACAGGTGTAAGCAGACTTACCCAGGTGTCAAACACGGGTCTTTCCGATTGAGCACTGATTGTTCCAACGACTGAGTCTGTGTGCGTGAGTGCACATATAATCTAAGAGAGAGAGAGAGAGAGAGAGAGAGAGAGAGAGAGAGAGAGAGAGAGAGAGAGAGAGAGAGAGAGAGAGAGAGAGAGAGAGAGAGAGAAAGAGGGGGAGGGAGAGGGAGACAACGAAACATGAGAGGGTGGGTGGAGGATCCAAGGCATCCTGATGTTACTACCAGAGCTAGAGTGACTGCCAGAGAGCGTCAGGCGATGAAGTTGACATCCTGGAAGTGAAATATGGCCCTACGATGACTGTTAAGTATCTTGAGGTAAGTTGTGCATGCAAGGCAGCCACCGAGAAGCTAACAGCGCACACGACTCATCATACCTACTCCACAGACGTGACTGCAGAAAAAAATGTATAAAACAAAAGTTTACTCTTACCTTAATTAGTCTCCACATTGACTGTCTGTCCCCTTTTCCCATATTGTGTATGAGTACTCATCTCTGGCCCGGCCCAGCCTGGTTCCACCGAGTCCTTTCAGTAAATATATCAACACAACACTGGAGTGATATCCATACACTTACTTTTGTGTGCAAAGTCAATGTTATAAAAGTCTCACATCTGACTTACGATTGAACACAGAAAGATTGACAGTACGCCCCTTCCCCATAGAGCTCAGTCTATGATGACAGCATCCTTGACCGATGGTATTCAGGTAAAATATAACCTAAATGTCCATGGTTGTCTTGTAAACCAGGGTTTTGGAGTTTACAACGAGTACGAATGTTGACAAAATCAACCATCGACGAGGATGGGATTCGAACCCACGCAGGGAGACCCTATTGGATTAGCAGTCCAACGCCTTAACCACTCGGCCACCTCGTCTTCGAGTACACACTGCATTTATGTAATCTTAATTCCTAAATGAAAGAATGCCCGGCTTACACTTGGGGATATCCAGAAATATATGTACATTTTGTTATAGATTTTCATATGCTCATAGTCGTCTTGCTCTCTTCTTCCACTCACTCTCCCTCTGCGTGCATGCATAAGAGGTGTGCGTGTGCGGGAGTGTACATTGTATTGCTCTTGGAATAACAGATGTCTTACAGATTGATATGTCGCTGTGTCGCAGGTGTTCTCTCCCTGATACTCATTTGTTGAAATCTGTTCCAGATAACAAATTTAATATATATATATATATATATATATATATATATATATATATATATATATATATATATATATATATATATATATATATATATATATATATATATATATATATATATATATATATATATATATATATATATATTATATATATTATATATATATATATATATATTATATTTATATATATATATATATATATATATATATATATATATATATATATATATATATATATATATATATATATATATATATATATATATATATATATATATATATATATTATAGAAGCTGCCAGTTTACTCCAGCCACACCAACAACTGGGCTTTGGGGTCTCTCAAGGCAGTGAAGCCGCAGCTCATGCGGCAAGGGCCTACATCAGGAACCTACCAGAAGACAAGGCCGTAGTAAAACTTGAATTTAGAAATGCCTTTAATATGGTGAAGAGAGATGTGGTCTTGCCAGCCGTTCGGGATCTGTTCAACAGTCTCTTTCCCTTCATTTCAGCTGGCTACAGCAAACCCTCGATTCTTTTGTTTGGGGAACATGAAATTCCCTCATCTGAGAGTGTTCAGCAGGGTGATCCACTCGCTCCACTTCTCTTCTGTTTGGCAGTAAGAGAACTAACTTCCAGCCTACGCAGCGAGCTCAACATCTTGTACCTGGATGTTGGCACTCTGGCGAGTACTGGGAAGTCCCTGTTAGAGGACCTACAACTGGTGAAGACACAGGGAGAAGCCTTAGGACTCATCTTCAATCCCTCAGAAGTGTGAAATCATCACAACAAACCAGGAAATAATCAATGCGGTGCGAACAATCCTCCCAGAAGTCACTACTACCACTCCATCCAACAGTACCCTCCTGGGAGCACCGCTGGGTCACCAGGCCATCGACACGGTCTTCAAGGACAAAGTGAATGACCTGAAAAGAATGGAGGAGAGAATAAGTGAGCTTGATGCCCATGATGCCCTGTATCTCCTCACAAGGTGTCTTACTATGCCAAGACTCACTTACTTCTTGAGGTGTGCACCCTCTTTTGACAACCCAACACTTGACGAGTATGACGCACACCTGAGATCAACCTTTAAGAATGCACTGAATCTGTCACTAGAGGATCGGCAATGGGAGCAGGCAACCCTCCCAGTGTGACTGGGAGGTATAGGGGTGCGCAAAGCAACGCAGGTAGCTTTACCTGCATTTCTGTCATCGTGTTTGGCCTCCTGTGGATTAGTCAAGAAGATTGTCCCCGAACGTTTGAGAGGTGTGGTGGGAGCTCAAAACCCCAGGTTCATTGAAGCAGCCGTGCGGTGGGACATCCTGGCAGACTCCTCCAGTAGACCAGCTCCTCCCAAAGAGCACAAAGAGTCCCAATGGGACAAACCGATCATGGAAAAAATTGCCAACAAAATGCTCACCAACGCTTCAGGAAAGGACAAAGCTCGTCTCCTAGCAGTGAAGGCTCCACACTCAGGAGATTTCCTTCTAACTGTTCCCAATTCCTCTCTGGGGACTCGACTCGACCCACAGGCCATTCGGATTGGTGTTGCGCTTCGCCTAGCCGCCCCCATACTCACCGAACATAGGTGTATTTGCGGCAGGGCGACGGCTGATCAATTCGGACTTCATGGTCTCGTGTGTCACACATCAGAAGGGAAGTATGTTAGACATGAGGAGGTCAATTACATCATAAAGAGAAGCCTCGCCACGGCCCGTTGCCTAGCTCAACGAGAACCCCAAGTGCAGAGGTCTGATGGAAGTCAAAAGCGTCCTGATGGAGCCACTATGCTACCCTGGAAGGATGGTAAGCAGATTGCTTGGGACTACACCTGTGCTGCCACAGTGGCAGACACCTACTTGCCATACTCCGTAGCCGAAGGGGGTGGAGCTGCCAGCCACAGGGAGACCCAGAAGACTCGAAAATATGAAGGCCTTCCCCCTTGCTATAACTTCATCCCAATAGGGTCGGAGACCCTTAGAGCATGGGGCAAGTGTGCTCTAAAGTTTCTCAAAGAGCTGGGTGAAAAACTCATCATAGAAACCATGGACCACAGGGCGACCAGCTTCCTCTTTCAGAGACTCAGTATTGCGATCCAGAGGGTAAATGCCTGCAACATTCTGGGCACGCGGCCCACTGCCGGGGAGCTGGACGACGTATTTGACATGTAGCTCTGGGTTGTTATCTATGTTGTTTTACTCCCTATTGTATTCTTGTCAATGTATTTTGTCTTGAAATAAAGTTTATACACAATTAAAAGATAGGGTGGTAGGGGAAGTGGAATATTCAAATAGCTTCAGAAAGAAATCTAAATATTCTTCCTTGAAGCCTTTTTAACCACTTCTTCGAGGCTATGGGTCCCACAATGTACCCCAGAGGTGGATCCCATCCTATCATAATATATATATATATATATATATATATATATATATATATATATATATATATATATATATATATATATATATATATATATATATATATATATATATATATATATATATATATATATATATATATATATATATATATATATATATATATATATATATATATATATATATATATATATATATATATATATGCGTTTTGTGCCTTATGCCTAAGAATGTAGACATAAACCATTTCCTTGTTAAATTAAATAGCTTAGCTCATTCTATAAATTTTACTGTTGAATTTGAAGTAAATAACTCATTGCCTTTCCTAGATGTTTTTATTATTAAGGGTAACATTGATTTTAAATTTAAAATTTACAGAAAACCTACAAATAATTGTTCCTATGTACACTATTACTCTTCACATCAAGATAGAGTTAAAGTGTCGGTTTTTCTTCAATGTTTTTGAGAGCTTTACGTATTTGTAGTCCAGAGTTCATAGATGAAGAAATCTCTAAAATTTATGAAATAGCTAATGATTTAAAATACCAAGAAACATAATTGATAAATCTTTTAAAATAGCTAGAAATACTTTTTACAATCCAAAAGGGACAACCAACCTTATTCAACCAAAAATATGTTGGTTCTCCCTTACCATGAAAACTTGGTTGATATGCCTTCTTTTCTTAAGAATTTTAATATCAAAGTTGTATTTAAAAATCTTGATACAGTAAAAGACTTTTGATAAAAAATTCCCCCAAAATGCTGACGGATGTGTCTATAAGATTCCTGTAAAATATGCGATAAAGTTTATTATGGTCAAACTGGTAAAAGTCTTGAACTAAGATTAAAACAACATAAATATAGCATTAGAACTGGACAAGATTCTTATGCTCTATTTATTCATGTGAGAGACTTTAACCATCCAATTGATTTTCAAAATGCTGAGAAGGTTGTATCAAGCAAGTCCATGGTTGAGAGGAATATAATAGAATCATGTTTCATTAAAAGCAGTTTTGAAAATAATATGAATATTTCTTTTGGTTTATATAAATTGATTCATTTATAATTAATAAAATTTGGGAAGAATTTAATGATAAATTGGACTAATCTTAATTCTTGGGAAGAGTTTCAGGTCCTTTCTTATGTTCCTCTTCACAGAGTCATGTGAGATGTTACGCTACTGTGAGGTGTTGTCTTTGTTAGTGTGATGTGACTGTGAGGTGTATTCTGCCTCTTTATAAGCCTTCTTCTCACGTTTCCTTTTATGTTCCTTGATAATGTGAGTAGTCACGAAAGCGCTTGGAATTCTTCTATTTTTCATAGTGGTTGTTTCATATATATATATATATATATATATATATATATATATATATATATATATATATATATATATATATATATATATATATATATATATATATATATATATATATATATATATATATATATATATATATATATATATATATATATATATATATATATATATATATATATATATATATATATATATATATATATATATATATATATATATATATATATATATATATATATATATATATATATATATATATATAAACAAATTAGAGCACTTTGACTTTTCTTGAGAAACGATGAATACGAGATGTCTTAACCTTTAAGAACTCAAAGAAACTTATGACAGTATTTACACCAAGAGCTGTGTGTATGTCTCAGTGAGCTGTGTCTCAGTGAGCTGTGTCTCAGTGAGCTGCCTTAGTGAGCTGTCTCAGAGAGCTGTATCTCAGTGAGCTGTCTCAAAGAGCTGTGTGTCTCAGTGAGCTGTCTCAGAGAGCTGTGTGTCTCAGTGAACTGTCTCAGAGAGCTGTGTGTCTCAGTGAACTGTCTCAGAGAGCTGTGTGTCTCAGAGAGCTGTGTGTCTCCATTGAACCGTCTCAGAGAGCTGTGTGTCTCAGTGAGCTGTCTCAGAGAGCTGTGTGTCTCAGTGATCTGTCTCAGAGAGCTGTGTGTCTCAGTGAGCTGCCTCAGAGAGCTGCGTGTCTCAGTTAGCTGTCTCAGAGAGCTGTGTGTCTCAGTGAGCTGTCTCAGAGAGCTGTGTGTCTCAGTGAGCTGTGTGTCTCAGAGAGCTGTGTGTCTCAGAGAGCTGTGTGTCTCAGTGAGCTGTCTCAGAGAGCTGTGTGTCTCAGTGAGCTGTCTCAGAGAGCTGTGTGTCTCAGTGAGCTGTCTCAGAGAGATGTGTGTCTCATTGAACCGTCTCAGAGAGCTATGTGTCTCAGTGAGCTGTCTCAGAGAGCTGTGTGTCTCAGTGAGCTGTCTCAGAGAGCTGTGTGTCTCAGTGAGCTGTCTCAGAGAGCTGTGTGTCTCAGTGAGCTGTCTCAGAGAGCTGTGTGTCTCAGTGAGCTGTCTCAGAGAGCTGTGTGTCTTAGTGAGCTGTGTGTCTCAGTGAGCTGTGGATCTCTCTCAGTGAGTTGTGTGAATCTCTCTCAGTGAGCTGTGTGTACGTCTCTCAGTGAGCTGTATGTCTCAGTGAGCTGTGTGTCTCAGTGAGCTGTGTGTCTCAGTGAGCTGTGTGTCTGAGTGAGCTGTGTGTCTCTCAGTGAGCTGTGTGTGTCTTGGTGAGCTGTGTGTCTGAGTGAGCTGTGTGTGTCTCAGTGAGCTGTGTGTGTCTCAGTGAGCTGTGTGTCTCAGTGAGCTGTGTGTGTCTTGGTGAGCTGTGTGTGTCTTGGTGAGCTGTGTGTCTGAGTGAGCTGTGTGTCTCAGTGAGCTGTGTGTGTCTCAGTGAGCTGTGTGTGTCTCAGTGAGCTGTGTGTGTCTTGGTGAGCTGTGTGTCTGAGTGAGCTGTGTGTCTGAGTGAGCTGTGTGTCTCTCAGTGAGCTGTTTGTCCCTCAGTGAGCTGTTTGTCCCTCAGTGAGCTGTGTGTGTCTCAGTGAGCTGTGTATGTCTCTGTGAGCTGTGTGTGTGTCTCGGTGAGCTGTGTGTGTCTCGGTGAGCTGTGTGTCTCGGTGAGCTGTGTGTGTCTCTTCATGTATATTTACCCAGCTTGGTTGTAATACACCATAATTTTTAAAAGGGGTGGACCGGTAAGCCAGCGGAAGGCCTCGGTCAGATGACCAAAAGCTCCAACGGCGGGTCATCACCTGACTAAGACCGGCGTCAGGAAACACCTGTCCGGTGTCCTGACGAACCTACCTTACCTATTTTTATTATAATTACTGAAGCCTTCCTTCCAATGTGTAGTCGTTAGGCTTCAAACCCATCCAAACAAAGGTGATAATGTGATACATGAAGATTTTAAAAAATAAATAACAATGAAACTCCAAGGTAAAAAAAAAAATGCAACTAATAATTGGGGATTTTTTTACAGCCATAAGAACATAAGAAAGAAGGAACACTGCAGCAGGACTACTGGCCCATGCGAGGCAAGTCCAATTCTCCCACCGGCTTGAGCAGGAAAACACACACATGCCTTTAACAACCGACTAGTCAAGCATTTCCAAAGTATCGGATTCATCTGTATACACTGTAGCCGTTGTGATCGGAGGAACAATGACTTTAGTTCACACCAAAAATATTAACTGATATTTATTTGTCCCACCGTGGCGTCAGTGCATAGATAACCATCAATGATGATGAACAACTCACGTTAATAGGTCAGAAAGTCACATAATGTCAACACACACTGATATTCCTTACAAGGAATTAATGAATGAATGCGCTCTCTCTCTCTCTCTCTCTCTCTCTCTCTCTCTCTCTCTCTCTCTCTCTCTCTCTCTCTCTCTCTCTCTCTCTCTCTCTCTCTCTCTCTCTCTCACATACACACACATACACACACACACACACACGCACACACGCACAGTGAAGAGGCGGGGCCAGGAGCTATGACTCGACCCCTGCAACCACAACTAGGTGAGTACAACTAGGTGAGTACACACAAATACACAAAGTTACACACAAACTTACACATACACAAGGAATATTCATGACACACATGTAACCATAACGCACACAGACATCATCCCACACATAGTGTTCACACATCTACTAACTCACACATGTTCTAACAAACAAATAGATATTCATGGGAGACGATTGAATTATTAGACATATTAGAAAGCTAGCACAGGCTAGAGGAGGAAAAAAATCTCAAATGACGTAAGACTTTTTTTTCTACAGGGTGGACAGGTAAGCCAGCGGAAAGCCTCTTCCTCATGACCAAAAGCTACCATGAGAGGGTCATCCCATGACTAAGTCTTGCGTCAGGAGAAATTTTCCCTTGACCAATAAAATGCCACACCCCAAAGTCCATAAAAGGATTCGAATTAAAAGCAAGACAAGCCTAACAGTCTAGGAAGGAGTCATACCACTTAACTGATACTTAAAAGACGAGGCCCAAGAACTAGAACTTAGTTAAGAACAGCCTATATATGTATGTGTGTGTGGAGGGGGTGCCGAATTGGTAAAACTTGATATTTTGGCTTAAATAACAACGTTCTTCTTGCCGAAGAAGGCAAGCGAAAATTTGTGTATGCAGTAATTTAACAAAAATCATTCTGAACCTAACAAAAAAAATATTTTCCATTGTTTTTGTTTATTATTAAATTATTGTAAACTTATCTAATATATATAAAGTTGGATTAGGCTAAATTAAATTGCGCTTGTTATAATAAGGTTAAGTAAGTTTTCTAAGGTTCTTTTGTCTTATTCTCCAGCTTAATTAATGCAGTTTGGATTCTTTCCCTTTCAGACGAGTTTGATATCGACCTCTTGCACCCATCCAGCTGTGGTGTTACTCTGCGACTCTCGTCAGTGCTACAACAGCTGTTGTTCTGTAAGGCTACTCCTGGAAGCGTGCTCCATGAATGAATGTGGTTTAGCGAAATTCTCCCCTTCAGATCAGGATTACTGCTGAAATTCATGATGGATGTTACACCTAGGAAACATGCAAGAATTGTAGCTCTTAGAAAACATGCTGATTTGAGTATCAGACAGATAGCTAAAAAATTGAGCCTAACAAAGTCAACTGTTGGTCAGATTTTGAATGGAGTGACGAGACTGGTGATTGTGGAGTGTTGTCTTGAGAATGATGTGGAAGAAAACGCAAGATAACACCTCACAATGACAAGGTTATCATAAGAAATTATGTGAAGGATCCCTAGAAAACCAGCAAAGATCTACAGAGAGATCTGGTTTCATCTGGCGGAAATGTTGATTCTTCAACTGTTCGACGAAGGCTCCATGAAGTTTTCAGACGAGGTGCATTTTGAAGTACATGGCTACAGATCAGTGATAGTGAATCAGACCAAAGGCGAACCTCTTCGGAATGGACACATTCAACAAACGCCAAAACGCCCACCTAAGAAGATTTTCTGGGGGTAGTATTAATGCTAAAGGCCCTGGACGGCTTGTTATTGTTGAGGGAACGATGATCAGTGACAAATACAAGGCAATCCTGGCAACTCGTTTGCTTCCCATTGTGGATAGAGACTTTACGGATGGATACGGCATTGCTCCATGCCACACTTCCAGAAAAATGATGACATTCGTAAAGAGAGTGGGCTAAGCTTTCTAAATTGGCCTGGAAACTTTCCTGACCTCAACCCAATTGAGAATCTATGGGCAATAATCAAACACAGGATCGAGAAACAGGACTGTTCAACTGTGAAGCTAATTGCTGTTGTTATTAGAACCTGGTACCACGATGAAGAAATTGATAAAACGTGTTCAACTTTGGTCGAGTCTATGCCAAAGCGTGTAGCAATGATTCTGAAACAAAAGGTAGTCATATCTTTTAATAAATCATTTATCTGTCATATCATTGCCGTTTATTTTTCAAATAAACATTAATTTTCCAAATAAATGTCTTATTTCGTCACTGTCCCAATTAATATGCACACTACTGTATGTGTGTGTGTGTGTGTGTGTGTGTGTGTGTGTGTGTGTGTGTGTATGTGTATGTGTGTGTGTGTGTGGTGTGCGCGTTACTATTAATATTTTCTCGTTCAACAATAAATACTTCAAACTGAAATTTGGTTGCAACATGGGAGGTCCAGTCTCTCTCCCGTACCCGCTATTCTATACATGGAATACTATGAAACATCCTTCCCAGGATCAACCCACCAGACATGATCTGGTCCAGGTACGTTGATGATGTCTTTACCTTATGGGACGACAACTGGGGCAGCTTTGACACATTCATTGAGAATCTTAACTATGTTGTTCCCTCTCCACAGTTCAAAGTTGAATAGGAGACAATCAATTTCCATTCCTTGATGTTCTCATCACCAGAAATAACAATCAGGATGAATTCTCAGTCTATAGGAAGCCCACTCATACTGACAGTCACGTTCATTTCTACAGCCATCAAGAAGATCAAGAAGAGCACCATCTCACACCTGTTTTTATGTGCACTCAGGACAGGTAGCCCCTTAAAGTTGGACCAAGAAAAAGAAATCCTTAGAACACAATTCTTCAAATTAGGACAAAACCTCAGTTCACAAAACTTCCAAATCTCAACTCACCAAATCTCAATTCAAAGTGACCAACATAATCACGTTCTATCTTAATTAGGAAATCTCTTTTCCAGCTACGCAAGACACAACAGGAGTTTACCAGATACCATGTAAAGACTGCAACCAAGTATACATAGGGCAGACAGGACGAACACTAGAAGGATCATCCAACACTAGAGGACAATACGTCATGCACAGGATAATCACAATATTCACTGGCAAGTTGCCACCATCACACACAAATCACACTGCAGCTACAAACGCAAAATCATAAAATCTACCCTCATAGCTACCACTCAAAATTTCAGTCACACACGGACGGTGGAAGCCAGACGTCATTTCAGAATTTGCCCTCAAGAAGTAAATACCAGCGCCCAACCTAATACAGAATGCCAACACAAGATCAGGAATCACATAACACAAAGGAACTTCTTACTCAATTTTTTAGCTTCACCACAGGTTGTGTCTTCTCACAAACTCACTACCTGACACGTCATCCCTACGTGTCACCCCCTCGTACGAGGTGAGGAGGTGCAACCTTCCCTATATATTCATATATATATATATATATATATATATATATATATATATATATATATATATATATGGAGCTAATTATGGGTCTGGCTGGATTACCTGGTGTGTGTTTTTATTAATCTATACGTATATGGTAAAAATGGATTGATGGTCACACGCAGAGAATATATATTGTGCACGAAAACTCTAAAAGAATAAGACAGAAAAACAGGGGAATATGAAAAAATCTCATCAATGAAACAACAACCTCGCATGCTACACTGTCCAACTCTGTATTATCATATAGATTAATGAATCTGGAGAAGCTAAAAAAAAAAATGTTCTTTACATACATCGGAGCTCGCTAAACCTTCATCCCACTGGCTACAACGCATCTCTGTGAGGATGGTATTTCTACAGTGGTCGACATTAAAACCAAGGCAAGAAATAGCTAGTATCATACGCATGACCTACGCTGTGAGCCGGCTGTGACAAAGCCTGGCATCTCAAAGCTGATCAAGAAGAAGCAGCATCAACCATCACAGTGATAATTTCATCTCTAACGAATGACTTGTCACGGTGCCCCGTGGCCTGGTGGCAAAAGCTCTCGCTTCACACGGTGAAGGTCCGGGTTCGATTTCCGGTGTGTTTCCTTTCACCGGTTGTCTATGTTCACCCATCAGTAAAGTGGGTACCTGGGTGTTAGTCGACTGGTGTGGGTCGCATCCTGGGACAAAACTGACCTAATGTATTAATATTGGTAGAATTACCGACAATATGTTAAGTAAAAGGACACAAATGCAACTAATGAGACATTTTATTGTGGCAACGTTTCGCTCTCCAGGAGCTTTTTCAAGCCGGCTTGAAAAAGCTCCTGGAGAGCGAAACGTTGCCACAATAAAATGTCTCATTAGTTGCATTTGTGTCCTTTTACTTAACACAAAACTGACCTAATTTCCCTGAAATGCTCAGCATAACAAGTGGCTTTCTATATAGCAGTGCAACCTTCCCTATATATGTTATGTTACTGATGTCAGCTAAGCTTGTATACCTTGTACATGTACTTGTAGAAAATAAAGATATTATTATTATTGTTTATTCTTCTTGATGCGTTAAGCTTCAGTCTAAATATATGATACAAAGGCTTAAGAATTATTCGCCTTCCTTTTTTTCAAAGTGAACTATATATTTTGTCCCTAGATCGAAATATTTTGTTCAAACTGTGGGAATAAAAAAAAAATATTTTCTTACACATGATTTCCTTGTTTCATATTTGTCATTTAATAAAGGAATGCAAGTAATTTATCTTTATTGGCTAAATCAAGGAATGACAATGACCAAAAAACGGTTAAGAACCTCTGCATGAGAGGGGAAAAATACCAGGAAGACAGAGAAAGACAGAACTTAACAGAGCAGTGTGTTCGAAAAGAGGAGACCGGGAACAAGGGAACATAATTAGGAGTTAGAAACGACGTCATGGAAATGCGAGGAAGTTCCTCAGCCTCATGAAGGTCAGGAAACACATTGGATTAAATGAGGTGATAGAAACAAACCCCATATACAGTATTAAAGATGGATGTGGTAAGTCCTACTACACAAAACTTACGGAATAAGTCGCAAGGGGTTAAGAGGCGGAGAATGAGGCATATTGTCCTGCCCCCTTCCCCCCTCTATCATTCCGGCACGCCTACGCAATTCCAGTATTACACAGGAAGTGAGAATAAGTTATTCCTGATATATGAAATGTGAAACATAAAACCAGATATAAAATAAAATAGAAAATGTAGAAGATATTAGTGACGCTACGAAACTGTCTGAACCGACGTCGTTTAAGAGAGAGAGAAAAAACTTGTTCCCGCAGAACAATAACACTGTTATTACTGGGAAATTGCATGACGAGTGTGACTCATGATCCAGCAGATGTGAAACAAACAGTGGGGGAGAAAAAACACCAAGTAATCATACACTGAAGAACCGACGCTGTGGGTAGTGTAGTCGACGTCAGCCGACGTTGTGATGAATGTAACGGACGGATGTAGAAGCTGGGAGAGTGTAGCTGACGAACGCTGACTACACTGGTCAACAATTTTTGAAAAGATGTATGCTTCTTAAATGAGATTAGTTAATTCTTATGTATTTTCATGTCCTGGATCCAAATATCACCTTGAAAAATGATTATTAGCTAAAGGTTTACAGACATGAAATATTTGATTATTTTATTATAACGTACAATATATGTCAGCATGTTTTAAACTCTAATCCGTAACTACTCTCTGCCTTTTTGCTTGATGCTTATAGTGGGCTGAAGAATCATCTCTTGCCAATGTCCAGCAATAGTCTGCAAGCATTCTTGTGCCACATTTGCCCTGGTACCATTTTTCCATGGTTGAAATATCTTGGTGAAACCTTTCACCATGTTCGTCACTAACTGCCCCACAGTTCGCTGGAAAAAAGTCTAAATGTGAGTCCAAAAAGTGGTTTCAAGGATTTTATGAAAAACTATTTTTTTAGATAAAATACACCTATGAGTAAGCCTCCACAAAAAAAATCATAAAATTTCCTTACTTTTCCCATAAATTTCAATTGCAGTAGAAATTCTATTTAAAAGTTTGATATTTAAGTGACATGTTACATCCCATGTTCTTGTAAGCCTTGATGAGATTTTCCACCAATTCTTCATAGTTGCCTTCCCTTCTGTTTCCCAGAAATTCCTTCGCCACTAACTTGAATGCTTCCCAAGCAGACGAAACACCGATGCTGGAGATGCTTCACCTAACGAACGACAACGTTGGAAGGCTTGTAACCCAGCAGCGACTGGGCTGCCGGAAATACCCTGGTTTTGTGAATGGTGTTATATATTCTTCTAGGAACAGATTATATCTCTTTTCTTTGCCTCGTTCTGTGGTAAGTAGTTTAGCATCTATGATGATATACTCAGCACGCAGACAAGGGAAAAGAATAAGACAAAATATGCGTAAAAACTGTTTATGAACAACGTTTCGCCCACGAAAGAGGTGTATCACAATAACACTCATTATGCAACAAACAGTAAGGCTTCTAGCATCGTGTTCTCACAATCTGCAGGGAAGAATTTCTACCCACTGAGCAAGAATACATCAGTAAACTCTTTTCTATCTTTACCTTTCCACCTCACGTTATTCTTTCTGCAAACACGAAGCTCTTCTACCTGTCAACAGTACTAGGAGCCAAATTGCAAGATTGGAAGACAAAACTTCACCATTCAAAATATTCAGGAAAGCTTTGTAAGCATTATGCTGAACAGTATCTGAGGGTACATCGCCAAATAATGCTGAAGCTTGGTGCCTGACTCAAAGTATAGACCAAACACGAGCTTTCACCTCTCAACAGTACTAGGAGCCAAACACAAAGCTCTTCTACCTCTCAACAGTACTAGAAGCCAAAAAGATTTGACTGCAGCAGTACTAGAAGCAACGAGTTACCTCTCAACAGTACTAGAAGCCAAACACGAAGCTCTTGTACCTCACAACAGTACTAGAAGCCAAACACAAGCTCTTTACCTCTCAACAGTACTAGGAGCCAAACACGAAGCTCTTGTACCTCTCAACAGTACTAGGAGCCAAACACGAAGCTCTTGTACCTCTCAACAGTACTAGAAGCCAAACACGAAGCTCTTGTACCTCACAACAGTACTAGAAGCCAAACACGAAGCTCTTGTACCTCTCAACAGTACTAGAAGCCAAACACGAAGCTCTTGTACCTCTCAACAGTACTAGAAGCCAAACACGAAGCTCTTGTACCTCTCAACAGTACTAGAAGCCAAACACGAAGCTCTTGTACCTCTCAACAGTACTAGGAGCCAAACCCGAAGCTCTTGTACCCCAACAGTACTAGAAGCCAAACACGAAGCTCTTGTACCTCACAACAGTACTAGAGCCAAACACGAAGCCTTGTACCTCAACAGTACTAGAGCCAAACACGAGCTCTTGTACCTCTCAACAGTACTAGAAGCCAAACCCGAAGCTCTTGTACCTCTCAACAGTTACTAGAAGCCAAACACGAAGCTCTTGTACCTCACAACAGTACTAGAAGCCAAACACGAAGCTCTTGTACCTCTCAACAGTACTAGAAGCCAAACACGAAGCTCTTGTACCTCTCAACAGTACTAGAAGCCAAACACGAAGCTCTACTCGTACACAACAGTGCTAGGAACTAAACAAACTGAACGAAGGCTCATTCTGCCCACCACATCCACTGCGAACATAATCTCTGTCCTCCGCAAATCCAACATGGTCGTAGCTGTCAACACCACCAAGTATTTAAAAAATTAACAAAACTATTAGGCGTAATATATCATCAAGGAATACAGGGGACTACAGTATACCATGTGGTGAGCACCTAGAAGCACCTAGAGATTTATCTACATGCTTTCAGTAGTATAAATATGCCTGGATGATTGACATGCGTAGTGCATCATAACTCGCATTCCAGTCTCATGACACAGGAAGCGTAGCTGTCTTTAAGCCTCGACTACCGAATAACACCAGGGAATGTATGTATACTTTGGCTTTACTCAACGCTCACTTCGTTCCAGATAACCACAAGGAACCTAACATGAGCCAGTAGGCCTACTGCAGTGCTCCGCTATTCTTTCTTTGCTTCTCCCCTTCCCCACTGCTGCTTTGTTTATCGAGCATAGGCCTGTGGGCTTACTGCGACTCTCGTCTTGCGCTGCGTCACCTATTAACCCTGACCTCACTAAAGATATGAATCAAGTCCCAGAACGTGTGAGGTTCGAACCCATGGCAAGCGAATCGTAAAACTCGCAAGTCAGTGTGCTAACCATTGGCCCATGCCAGCCTAGCATATTTCTATAGACTATAGGAATATTAGCATGGGCCCCAACGTGACCACGGACGAAGGTTTTTACAGACCAGTGATAAAGACACTGGCCTGGGAATTTTTGGACTTGCTTGCCATGGGTTCGAACCCAAACCGGTTCTGTGATATTAGTTAGATGTGTTTTGTAACATGTTTTCTATATCATTAATAAAGCCTCTTCGTGAGTGAAACGTTATACATTAAATGTTTGATATACGAGACACTTGTGCAATTTGGGTATATTTTCTCTGTATAAAGTTACACAAAATAAAGATACCCAAATGTTACACACATCTCTCGTATATCAACTTGATGGCTTTTTAAAACTATTTATACATTAAAGGTTTCACTGCTGATTTTCTCTGATTTTTTGTTCATTTTATGAAGTGATTGGCGATGTTTGTATGTATAACGCATGCATTGTCTGCCTCATGCGTTCCTTTTTACACAAATCAATTTTACAGGTTAAGAGCTGTTATCCAACCTCAGCTCATTGTAAAGTATACTACCACCCCCAGGATGCCACCTACACCAGTCGGCTAACACCCAAGCACCTACCTTCTGCTGGGTGAACAGGGGAAGCAGATGCAAAAAAAAAAAAAAAAAAAAATTTTTTGACCTTTGTGTGTCAATATTTTGTAAAGTTTTCCCGTGTGACAGTTGTCACATCCATTCCATGAAGTGATACAAACTGCTGGTCTTTCTTTGTGCATCCCTGTAGCTATGTCTGGCTCTAGCTATTTTCTTGATGGTACTGCAAGTGTTGTTTCTTCTGCATACCCAAAAATTTAGCATGGCCCTGGGTTCAGCATTCAGTGCAGTCCTGGCCAATCTTCTACAAGTCTTCACAATATACCGCAGTTTAGCTGTAGTATGACGCGAAGACTCATATCACACCCAGAAGATTTAAAAATTGACACCTAGAGAAGGCCCAACTGCATTGAACCTTACAGCCAATTCGCCTCGGAGCAGAAGCATGACGGTACACTCCCCTTAGATGTGTTGTACTGTAAATCAGATACAGTGTAAATTCAAAAGTTAACTGTAACTTATTACTGCATATCACACTACGACGCCAGAACCCAGAGCACCGCACCCTATCTTATTTTATACACGACTGCAGAAAAAAAAGCTCTTAAAAATTATGGTTGCACTCCAGACATAACTACAATGGGACAAATGTCACATAGGGAAAACTTCGCTGGACACAGTTGCATGGGTCTATGAACACCATTATTCATGGGTAAAACGCACCATAAAAACAATGAATAAGAAACATCGCATAAGTGTTAAACTACAGTAGTTATCAAAGAAAGAAACAAAGTTAGTAAACATAGAATCTTCTCTCACCAGCACTTTTAACACTATTACACAGAGCCAGGTTAACTTTTTGCAATCCGTCCCCACACTCGCACGTTACCCAGACGTCCAGGCTCCAATTAACAGTTTAGTGTACAATCTGCAGTGCTCCCTTGCTAAGAGGTACTCATGAGAGAAGCATATGGAAGGATAAATTTATGTATATTTCTCCTTCCCATGTATTCTCTACTGACTTGATAAAGCCACTGTTGTTAAAATGTTTTGGTCGTTTAGAACAGAACAGACTGATAGAGGGCGCATAATACCCGGGTGGATGGAGAATGAAGAAGGGAATGTTCCAGGAATGTCTGGAGGGAGGGGAAGGAGGTGGTTTGGGTATTAAGCACTCAAACATTCAGCAGACATGTGTGACATGTTAGATCGAAGTAGAGATGATCAGGATTAATGGATTTGACATGCTACTGAAGTATGAGGAATGTAACATTTAGAAGTTCAGTGCCCACACTCTGAAGAAGGGAAGTTCAGTGCCCACACTCTGAAGAAGGGAAGTTCAGTGCCCACACTCTGAAGAAGGGAAGTTCAGTGCCCACACTCTGAAGCTGGGAAGCTCAGTGCCCACACTCTGAAGCAGGGAAGTTCAGTGCCCACACTCTGAAGCAGGGAAGTTCAGTGCCCACACTCTGAAGCAGGGAAGTTCGGTGCCCACACTCTGAAGCAGGGAAGTTCAGTGCCCACACTCTGAAGCAGGGAAGTTCAGTGCCCACACTCTGAAGCAGGGAAGTTCAGTGCCCACACTCTGAAGCAGGGAAGTTCAGTGCCCACACTCTGAAGCAGGGAAGGGGATGTTGCAATTCAAAGGGACATTAGAACATGGTGTCCGGGCACTTCTGAAAAGACAGTTACTGAATGATGGTGAATGCGTTCCCTTCTCTGGGTCACTCTACCTTGGGGTAAAAAGTGACTCATCGTTCACAACGAATATAAAATTCTGTGTTGATGACTGATTATTTTCAGGACTTTTTCCCCCTCCCTCCTCCTCTTAAATACCGTAGAGTGTTCTCGACGTATTTCCAGGTTTGGACCTGGAACGAATTTTGAGTATCCAGTGTGAATCACGAGATGCGGGTTTGTCCCTCACTAACCAATGGAAATTGCATCAATCCTTTATTTACACTATAGTTTTATTGTCATGCCATTGCTTTATTCCATCAGCACTCATTTATTGCATTACTTTAGCTTTATTTCATCACTTGCTTTATTTTATCACATTTGATTTGTTGTGACACATTTCCGGAGGTGGGGGAGGGGGTGGGGGACGGGGGAGGGGGGAAGGGGGTTGAGGGAGGGGGTTAAGAAAGCTCACTTGTGCATAATTGTGTGTACATGCGAGCGTGATTGAGGTGCGAATTGTTTGATTGTTGAAGTGTTTGTTTCAGAGGAATGCCAACTCCTGGGCTGTCTGCCCCTACGGGTTTAGCGCTTTCCCCCATGATTATTATATTAATAACGTGCTGCCTAACCGGCCTTTCTTTCCCGGCTGGGCCGGTAGTTCGCTGAGCTGCCGGCACGAGCGAGCCCCTCGTCTACCCGGCTCCCTGGCGACCATGATTACATATTTCGGTGTGGGTTACGCTTGTTATTTCTGGCAGCTGTTACCCCGTCATGATGTCGTGGTATCCTAGGTGTGAACGTAATGTTATACTTTACGTTCTTCTCACCCGTCTTCAAAACGTTTTCAGCTATCGAGTGATTGAACCTCTTGAACCACTTACCGTGGTGGTAATCACTGTGTTTATATTTGTCTCCTCCAGCCGGAGTGTTTAGATCAAGCCAGTGGAACCTCGAGGGACATGACGAGCTGCTTGGACACTGGCAAAAACCCGGTGTGACTTTTTCCACTCTATCGTTAACTGAGGAAATCAACGCCACATATATGTGACTCTGCTATTATAAGATCTACTAGAGCGTTAAAAAAATATTCATTATTTCTATTAGTATTATAGATTTTCTTACGAAACACAAAATATGTCCAGACAACGGGTGGTTATTCTGCTAGTACGTAATAAAAACGACTGTAATAAAAACGACTGTCTCTACTTGGTGACTGGGATAAGTTAAGGAAAGAGTAATAGATGGGTGGTAGAAATTAACAGATAAATGTCATGTAATGCATACGGGAGGAAGCGAAATCAGGCAAAAGTATAGACTGAAAAAATATTAAAGGTGTCCGAGTAATCTTGAATTATACAACAAAAAAAAAAGCGTCCGGAAGATCACAAACTGTAAGAAACTCTTTTGGTGAACTTCAAATTATAAAAATATTTTTTCAAATGTGTGGATGGAGAACTGCTGAAACATCTGTTTACAGTATGTATTTTGCTAACAATTTATGCTGACACACAACGCGCTGATTTGTTAGAAAATATCCAAAGAAGAGTTACGAAACAGCTACCAGAGTTAAAAAAAAATGATAAGAGTTATGGTGAAATAGCTAAAAGCACTAAAGAAAGGAGGAAAAGAGGAGACATGATAACCACATACGAGGCTATAAAAGAAAATGAAGGAATAGATAAAGAATATTTCTTAGCACCTGCACTGGGGATTAAGAGAGGCCACAGCTGTAAATTGAGGACAAAATGGAGCAGGTGGGTTACTAGAAAGTCTTTCTTCGTAAACAAAAGAGACAGGAAGCGCTGCACGCACACACACCTGAGAAGGTAAGTTTTCTTAGGTTCTTTTGGTACAAAATTATTAATTTCTACATTAACATAAATGAAAAAATATATATTTAAACGTATAAGAGAAATTTTTAGAAAGGACTTAATTTTAAATGAGTTCTTACTAATTGACCAGTTTTACCTATTCGGCCACCTGCTGCGGGTGCAGTGAACCATTATCTGAGTGCTAGCCAATATTATGGGCTACATTCTAGGGGTAAATTATCGAATGTAAATAATAATAATAATAATATTAATAATAACGAAGACAGGACACCGAGAGTATAGATCCACTTCTGTTTATAAATACTGGTAATAACAATGTGGGGCTTCCTGTATCTCAACTTCGATGTCCAGGATCCTACCCTGAGAGAGGTCAGATGTCATAAAATATCTCGAGCAACCATAAATGACTAGTCATTGAAGCAGGCACATCAAATTCTCAATCAGCATTCTCTTACACAAGTGGTCAGCCTTAGACTTTGAGCGGTACATCTCCGTAGTCAACAGGATGCTCCATGTTTGTGCAGAATCCTCTGGTCACGTCGCGTTACAAGGCTAGTGTGTGGAAGAGGAGGATGGTTGCTGGACCAGTGGATACCAGCGTAGACACACACCATGGAGGGGAGGCGAGGGAACGGTATATGTGGTGAATTTTTCAACAGAATCAAAAACATGTGTGGGTTATTCCCAGCAAGGAATAATAGATGCTCTATCCTCTATCCGCTAATCAGGGAAATAAACACGCTGCTGGAGGTCTACAGTACTATGTGTTACGGTACACAGAACATATTACTTAAAGTGCGTCTCCGAGACCAGCAAAACAAAACTACAAAATAATTTTAATTTGTCAATCGGAAGTTCAAGAACCATTATCATGCAAGGTCAGGCAAACGAATCTGAAGAAAGTATAGGAGTGTAGTTATTAATAGGCAGATCCATTATCCATCATAATAAAATAACAAAATATAACCATGCAGGAAAACGCACAAACCCGATAGATTGTGGCAAATCACTTCAAAGTTGACATATCTGTAATTTTGAAAATGTACCCACCTGTTGCGAAAAGTAGATAACTAACGAGAGACTAACCTGGCCACGGGGGCAACGACCCCCTTCCCCACTGAATCCACAAAGGGTATGCAGATATACCCAATGGAGTCTGACAGAGACCCTTTATTACCTTTGTAATCCTTCTTGACTCATCACTGACTTCTATCTCAGCTGATCAGAGCTCATTACCAGAGTCATGAAGGGTCCCCAACCTGCGGCCCTCACATGAAACTATGAATTCATTTTAGTATAGGTTCAACACTGCAACATAACCGTGCGGCCCTCATCACATACTTGACATCAAATGTGGCCCACATATGTAGGGAGGCTGAGGACCACTGCGGGATCGGATGATGATGATTAAGGGATTTGCTTTTCTGCTTGTTAATATTCATTATAATTGAGTTAATTTAAACAGTAAAAGAGATCCTTTAAAATGTTTATAATTAATCAATAACGACGTTTAAAGCTTCTCAAGACCAGAGAAGCAGCAACACTCACTTTATTAGCTTCTAGACGTAGCGACTGTACGAGGGTCATTAACGTCACCAGACGTAGCGACTGTACAAGGGTCATTAACGCCACCAGACGTAGCGACTGTACGAGGGTCATTAACGCCACCAGACGTAGCGACTGTACGAGGGTCATTAACGTCACCAGACGTAGCGAATGTACAAGGGTCATTAACGCCACCAGACGTAGCGACTGTACGAGGGTCATTAACGCCACCAGACGTAGCGACTGTACGAGGGTCATTAACGTCACCAGACGTAGCGACTGTACAAGGGTCATTAACGCCACCAGACGTAGCGACTGTACGAGGGTTATTAACGTCACCAGACGTAGCGACTGTACGAGGGTCATTAACGTCACCAGACGTAGCGACTGTACGAGGGTCATTAACGTCACCAGACGTAGCGACTGTACGAGGGTCATTAACGCCACCAGACGTAGCGACTGTACGAGGGTTATTAACGTCACCAGACGTAGCGACTGTACGAGGGTTATTAACGTCACCAGACGTAGCGACTGTACGAGGGTCATTAACGTCACCAAACGTAGCGACTGTACGAGGGTCATTAACGTCACCAGACGTAGCGACTGTACGAGGGTCATTAACGCCACCAGACGTAGCGACTGTACGAGGGTTATTAACGTCACCAGACGTAGCGACTGTACGAGGGTTATTAACGTCACCAGACGTAGCGACTGTACGAGGGTCATTAACGCCACCAGACGTAGCGACTGTACGAAGGTCATTAACGTCACCAGGCGTAGCGACTGTACGAGGGTCATTAACAACATCAGACGTAGCGACTGTATGAGGGTCATTAACGCCACCAGAAGTAGCGACTGTATAAGGGACATTAACGCCACCAGAAGTAGCGAATGTACGAGTCATTAACGCCACCAGGCATAGCGACTGTATGAGAGTCATTAATGCCACCAGACGTAGCGACTGTACGAGGGTCATTAACGCCACCAGACGTAGCGACTGTATGAGTGTCATTAATGCCACGAGGCATAGCGACTGTACGAGAGTCATTAACGCCACGAGGCATAGCGACTGTACGAGAGTCATTAACGCCACCAGAAGTAGCGACTGGATGAGGGTCATTAAAGCTACCATATACGTGCTCGCTAAGACAAATAACTTAATTCCTGATTTAATTTGAAGATAAAAATAAACTCTCAGGGTACATATATACCTTTCGATTTATATATTTTTCGAAGAACAAAAGGATAATTTTTTTTTTTTCAAATTAGAAATACCTTCACAGAAGTAAGATTGCCTTCAGATAAAGAAAATAGCCTTCAAAGCAACATTAAAGATTCTTTATAGTAAGTAAACTGCATTCTGATGTCCTGTTTTGTCTCATGCTGGGAAGCGGAATTCGCCAGTATTTCCTGTTGTGGAAGTCCCAGGTACCTGCTGTCGAAGTCCCAGCTGCCTGTTACGCTCTTAGGACAGACAGTATGTTGTATATGGGCGCCTGTCTCCTCCATTTTCGTTACTACCTCGTCATTTTCTCTGTAACATCTATACGCTTCATCGTGTATAGTCTAGCGATTTGTATTATCACCACCACACTGGTCCAAGAGTAAATTATTAACATTTACTGAAGGATTAGAAGTGTTTGTGGGGACCAATCTCCTCTTGGAATTTCTGGCTACATCAAGGATCATCACCTGACATAGTCCTATGCATATATGACTCGTTCAGTGGTATATATGGACGAGGAACGGCAGGAAGCACCTGCTGACTTATAATGTACAGATGATGTGTACTAATACAGATGTGACTATGGTAACCGTTGGCTCTATTGCTGGCCAGGCCAGAGAAGCCGGTGGATCACCGACCAGACTCACTGGCTCTCCTTGGCTCAACAACATTTTTATGTAGAAAATGGTATAAAATACCGACAAACCGATTATTAAAACACTTGTGCAAACATTAGGTATCTTTACTGTTCAACTTATTGTTGGGTCAAGGAGAGCCAGTGAGTCTGATCAGTGATCCAGCGGCTTCTCTGGCCTGGCCAGCAATAGAGCCAACGGCTACCATAGTCACATCTGTATTAGTACACATCACCATCTGTACATTATAAGTCAGCAGGTGCTTCCTGCCGTTCCTCGCCCAGCTGTTGCACATGTGTCTTAATCATCAGCACCATTTATATCCAAGTGACTATTCTTCATGAAGATTCCTTCTCGCCAAGGCTACTGTCAACTTAGAGGAATCTCGACTCGTGATAATTTCTATACACGAGGAGTGACTTGTGGATTCTGCAAGGACATTTGTTTTACCGGCATTCTACATGGGCATGATCATTATGTAGAATGCACCATCCTGCCGACAGTCTCAGGTTTCCTATTGTGTTACACGTATCCCACTCTAGTCAAGTTAGTTTTTGCAATCATGTTTTTGTATTTTTTCCGGCTTTGGATAAAGCAATTTTATCTGTTTTTTCTAATAAGTAATCGACTAGTTTTTATTGGATTGGAGAACAAATTTATTTATCTTTTTTTTTAGGCAATTTCAGTATCTTTTCGAATTTTGTTAATGCAGTAATTAGGTTCGTAATATTCTTCTTTGTTGCTACTCAAAGAATTTTTTCAATGACCCTCTCTGACAATCACCCAAACCCAAAATAATATATTACCAAATCATAGCTTTCAAATAGCCTCTTTCATTTCTCAATAATCTATCATCAATTCATTTTTCAAGATGGATCTTTTTATTTGATGCAGTAGTTCACGCTAAGTGTATATAAATCTTGACATATACACACACAGTTGCTGCACACACCCACACACCCACACACACACACCCACACACCCACACACACTCACACACAGACGGGCTCTGTCTACCGTTATCAAGCAGCTTTCACCTGTCCTTTTGACGGAGTGTTTCCTTGTAAACATCCTTGACCTACTCCACCGCTGCCTGTCCCAGGGGATGGGTGGTCATGATTTATTTCTCAAAAAAAAAAAAAATCTCTCCTGATATGGTTCTTAATCAGATAGTGACCAGTTCAGTACATAGCCATCTGCTGACTACCCACCTATACTTAATCAGATAGTGACCAACCATCTGCTGACTACCCACCTACACTTAATCAGATAATGACCAGCCATCTGTTGACTACCCACATACATTGTCACCATATTTAAAAAGCAAAGGGTCGCTACATAGTAAGATAACTTTTGATTAATTTTTGATCCCCTTACGTGAATCCAAAGAAAAGAGACCGTCCCCGGGATGCACTCTACTGCATCCCGGGATGCACTCTGTTGCATCCCGGGATGCACTCTAGTCCCAGGACATACACGTTATCCCGGGACATATCACTAGCACTGTATATTATACCAGTTATTCACCGATCTCGGATTTCTTTTCTCGACTCACCGGGTGTTACATGATGCTGCTGCTGATCTCCTCACTATAAACATCTTCCTTCTAAAATGGCCGGACATTCCACCGATACATCCCCGGGAAATTTCCCAGTCTTTAACAGGGCATTCACCTTGTCTGTCAGAGGACAGTCTCTGCAACACAGACTGGCCCCTCTGTCGTAGCATTCACGACCCAAAGGCAGGTCTCACTCTCGTAATATCTACAATAACGATTCGTTCCTCTATCTTAGCATCAATAACAAGGATTTCTTTATTGCATCAGTTACATCACAGGCAGGTTCACCTGTCGTAGTATCTACTGCACTGACTGGCCGAAAGATCCCAAATTTACAGTTTTAGTAGTGCCAACAGTTTTAGTAGTGCCAACAGCGCTACTGACGAATAGTTCACCTAATTCAGACTGTCAGTGCTTGTTATTTTACCTTTTTAATTCCAATAAAGTAAAAAATATTTTAATTAGACACGGACACAAAACTGGTGTGGAGAGGGATATGGGTAAGGGAGGGAGATATATATATATATATATATATATATATATATATATATATCTCTGTCCTCGACAGGATTCGAACTTGCGCACTCTGTATCAAAGTGCACAGTATTTTCGCCACTCATCCAGATGATCTGATCTCAACAAGTCGGCCGTCTCCCACCGAGGCAGGGTGACCACCGAGGCAGGGTGACCAGCGAGGCAGGGTGACCACCGAGGCAGGGTGACCCAAAAAAGAAAGAAAATCCCCAAAAAGAAAATACTTTCATCATCATTCAACACTTTCACCACACTCAAACATAATCACTGTCTTTGCAGAGGCGCTCAGATACGACAGCTGAGAATTGTCCGTCCCAGCTGTCACTATCCCAGACCCCTCCTTTAAAGTGCAGGCATTGTACTTCCCATTTCCAGGACTCAAGTCCAACTAAATGAATTAACTGGTTTCCCTGAATCCCTTCACAAAATGTTACCCTGCTCACACTCCAACAGCTCGTCAGGTCCCAAAAACCATTCGTCTTCATTCACTCCTATCTAACACGCTCACACATGCTTGCTGGAAGTCCAAGCCCCTCGCCCACTAAACCTTCTTTATCCCCTCCCTCCAACCTTTTCGAGGACGACCCCTACCCCGCCTTCCTTCCCCTACAGATTTATACGCTCTCCAAGTCATTCTACTTTGATCCATTCTCTCTAAATGACCAAACCACATCAACAACCCCTCTTCAGCCCTTTGACAAATACTTTTAGTAACTCCACACCTTCTCCTAATTTCCACACTCCGAATTTTCTGCATAATATTTACACCACACATTGCCCTTAGACAGGACATCTCCACTGCCTCCAGCCGCCTCCTCACTGCAGCATTTGCATCCCAAGCTTCACACCCATATAAGAGTGTTGGTACCACTATACTTTCGTACATTCCCTTCTTTGCCTCCATGGATAACGTTTTTTTGTCTCCACAGATACCTCAACGCACCACTCACCTTTTTTTTTCTTCATCAATTGTATGGTTAACCTCATCCTTCATAAACCCATCTGCGGACACGTCAACTCCCTAATATCTGAAAACATTTATTTCTTCCATAATCCCTCTCTCCAATGTGATATCTAATTTTTCTTTATTTAAATCGTTTGATACCCTCATCACCTTACTCTTATCTATGTTCACTTTCAACTTTCTAATTTTACACACCCTCCCAAACTCGTCCACTAACCTTTGCAACTTTTCTTTAGAATCTCCAATAAGCACAGTATCATCAGCAAAAAGTAACTGTGTCAACTCCCATTTTGCATTTAATTCCCCATAATTTAATCCCACCCCTCTCCCCAACACCCTAGCATTTACTTCTTTTACAACCCCATCTATAAATATATTAAACAACCATGGTGACATTACACATTCCTGTCGAAGACCTACTTTTACCGGGAAGTAATCTCCCTCTCTCCTACACACCCTAACCTGAGGCTCACTATCCTCATAAAAACTCTTTACAGCCTTCAGTAACTTACTACCTATTCCATACACTTGCAACATTTGCCACATTGCTCCCCTATCCTCTCTATCATATGCCTTTTCTAAATCCATAAATGCAATGAAAACTTCTCTACCTTTATCTAAATACTGTTCACATATATGCTTCACTGTAAACACTTGATCTACACATCCCCTACCCACTCTAAAGCCTCCTTGCTCATCTGCAATCCTACTCTCTGTCTTACCTCTAATTCTTTCAATAATAACCCTGCCATACACTTTACCTGGTATACTCAGTAAACTTATTCCCCTATAATTCTTACAATCTCTTTTATCCCTCTTCCCTTTATATAAAGGAACTATACATGCTCTCTGCCAATCCCTAGGTACCTTCCCCTCTTTCATACATTTATTAAACAAAAATACCAACCACTCTAACACTATATCCCCCCATACTTTTAACATTTCTGTCATGATCCCGTCAGTTCCAGCTGCTTTACCCCCTTTCATTCTACGTAATGCCTCACGCACCTCCCCCACACTCACATCCTGCTCTTCTTCACTCCTAAACGATGTTGTACCTCCCTGGCCAGTGCATGAAATTACCGCCTCCTTTTTTTCATCGACTTTTAAAAGTTCCTCAAAATATTCTCGCCATCTACTCCAATACCTCCAGCTCCCCATCTACTAACTCCCCTACTCTGTTTTTAACTGACAAATCCATTCATTCCCTAGGCTTTCTTAACTTGTTTAGCCCACTCCAAAAAAATTTCTTGTTTTCAGCAAAATTTCTTGACAGAGCATCTCCCATTCTTTCATCTGCTCTCATTTTGCACTCTCTCACCACTCTCTTCACCTTTCTTTTACTCTCCATATACTATGCTCTTCTATTAACACTTCTGTTTTGTAAAAACCTCTCATAAGCTACCTTTTTCTCTTTTATCACACCCTTTACTTCTTCATTCCACCACTCACTCCTCTTTCCTCCTGCACCCACCCTCCTATATTCACAAACTTCTGCCCCACATTCTAATACTGCATTTTTAAAACTATCCCAACTCTCTTCAACCCCCACTACTCATACTTGCACTAGCCCACCTTTCTGCCAATAGTTGCTTATATCTCACCCTAACTTCCTTCTCCCTTAGTTTATACACTTTTACCTCTCTCTACTTGCTGTTGCCATTTTCTTTGTCCCATCTATCTTTTACTCTAACTGTAGCTAACACTAAATAATGATCCGATATATATATATATATATATATATATATATATATATATATATATATATATATATATATATATTATATATATTTGTGTGTGTGTGTATATCACACACACACATACACCTGGCTGTGCAAGTAGGACCTGAGCCTCACAATCTCAAAGTAGCTTACGTGATGCAAGAAAATTTACAGAACTTCTCAGGGAGGTATATAGAGCCCAATAACTTAGAAGCCCGAGGAACCATGAAGGCATGACACAACCTGCTTCTGCTTGTTAACCTTTGTCTTAAAGTTCCCGCAAGTGCCGGCAAATCGCTAATTACATCAGTCATCAGAGCAGCACACAACTACCCTCGTGGAGATACTGTAACTTGACCTCCTGGGAAGGTAGGCCTAACAAACGTTATACTGGTAGTGAATAAATTTGTGCAAGGCGCAAAAAAAAATGAAGGCAACACAGAATAATAACCAGCGATGACAATCTCTCCCTGAGACGCCATCACAGTCGGAGAGAAGCACCCACCCAGAGCGCCGGGGAGACTGCCACAGCCGGAGAGAAGCGCCTACCCAGAGCGCCGGGGAGACTGCCACAGCCGGAGAGAAACACCCACCCAGAGCGTCGGAGACTGCCACGCCGGAAGAGCCCACGAGCGCCGGGAGACTGCCACAGCCGAAAAACACCCACCCAGAGCGCCGGGAGACTGCCACAGCCGAGAGAAGCACCTACCCAGAGCGCCAGGAGACTGCCACAGCCGGAGAAGCACCTACCCAGAGCGCCGGGAGACTGCCACAGCCGAGAGAAGCACCACCAGAGCGCCGGGAGACTGCCACAGCCGGAAAGCAACCACCAGAGCGCCGGGAGACTGCCACAGCCGGAGAGAAGCGCCCACCCAGAGCGCCGGGGAGACTGCCACAGCCGGAGAAAGCACCTACCCAGAGCGCCGGGAGACTGCACAGCCGGAGAGAAGCACCTACCCAGAGCGCCGGGAGACTGCCACAGCCGGAGAGAAGCACCTACCCAGAGCGCCGGGAGACTGCCACAGCCGGAGAAGCACCCACCCAGAGCGCCGGGAGACTGCCACAGCCGGAGAGAAGCACCCACCCAGAGCGCCGGGAGACTGCCACAGCCGGAGAGAAGCACCTACCCAGAGCGCCGGGAGACTGCCACAGCCGGAAGAAGCACCTACCCAGAGCACCGGGAGACTGCCACAGCCAGAGAAAGCACCCAGCCAGAGCGCCGGGAGACTGCCACAGCCGGAGAGAAGCACCCACCCAGAGCGCCGGGGAGACTGCACAGCCGGAGAGAAGCACCCACCCAGAGCGCCGGGAGACTGTCACAGCCGGAGAAGCACCCACCCAGAGCGCCGGGAGACTGTCACAGCCGGAGAGAAGCACCCACCCAGAGCGCCGGGAGACTGCCACAGCCGGAGAGAAGCACCCACCCAGAGCGCCGGGAGACTGTCACAGCCGGAGAGAAGCACCCACCAGAGCGCCGGGAGACTGCCACAGCCGGAGAGAAGCACCACCCAGAGCGCCGGGAGACTGTCACAGCCGGAGAGAAGCACCACCCAGAGCGCCGGGGAGACTGTCACAGCCGGAAGAAGCACCACCCAGAGCGCCGGAGACTGCCACAGCCGGAGAGAAGCACCCACCAGAGCGCCGGGAGACTGCCACAGCCGGAAGAAGCACCCACCCAGAGCGCCGGGAGACTGCCACAGCCGGAGAGAAGCACCCACCCAGAGCGCCGGGGAGACTGCCACAGCCGGAGAGAAGCACCCACCCAGAGCGCCGGGGAGACTGCCACAGCCGGAGAGAAGCACCCACCCAGAGCGCCGGGGAGACTGCCACAGCCGGAGAGAAGCACCCACCCAGAGTGCCGGGGAGACTGCCACAGCCGGAGAGATGCACCCACCCAGAGCGCCGGGGAGACTGCCACAGCCGGAGAGAAGCACCCACCCAGAGCGCTGGGGATACTGCCACAGCCGGAGAGAAGCACCCACCCAGAGCGCCGGGAGACTGTCACAGCCGGAGAGAAGCACCCACCCAGAGCGCCGGGGAGACTGCCACAGCCGGAGAGAAACACCCACCCAGAGCGCCGGGGAGACTGTCACAGCCGGAAGAAGCACCCACCCAGAGCGCCGGGAGACTGCCACAGAGGAGAGAAGCACCCACCCAGAGCGCCGGGGAGACTGTCACAGCCGGAGAGAAGCACCCACCCAGAGCGCCGGGAGACTGCCACAGCCGGAGAGAAGCACCCACCCAGAGCGCCGGGAGACTGTCACAGTGGAGAGAAGCACCCACCCAGAGCGCCGGGAGACTGCCACAGCCGGAGAGAAGCACCCACCCAGAGCGCCGGGAGACTGCCACAGCCGGAGAGAAGCACCCACCCAGAGCGCCGGGGAGACTGTCACAGTGGAGAGAAGCACCCACCCAGAGCGCCGGGGAGACTGCCACAGCCGGAGAGAAGCACCCACCCAGAGCGCCGGGGAGACTGTCACAGCCGGAGAGAAGCACCCACCCAGAGCGCCGGGGAGACTGACACAGCCGGAGAGAAGCACCCACCCAGAGCGCCGGGGAGACTGTCACAGCCGGAGAGAAGCACCCACCCAGAGCGCCGGGGAGACTGTCACAGCCGGAGAGAAGCACCCACCCAGAGCGCCGGGGAGACTGCCACAGCCGGAGAGAAGCACCCACCCAGAGCGCCGGGGAGACTGTCACAGCCGGAGAGAAGCACCCACCTAGAGCGCCGGGAGACTGCCACAGCCGGAGAGAAGCACCCACCCAGAGCGCCGGGAGACTGTCACAGCCGGAGAGAAGCACCCACCCAGAGCGCCGGGGAGACTGTCACAGCCGGAGAGAAGCACCCACCCAGAGCGCCGGGGAGACTGTCACAGCCGGAGAGAAGCACTCACCCAGAGCGCCGGGGAGACTGTCACAGCCGGAGAGAAGCACTCACCCAGAGCGCCGGGGAGACTGTCACAGC
This sequence comes from Cherax destructor, assembly GCA_009830355.1. Classification (NCBI taxonomy): domain Eukaryota; kingdom Metazoa; phylum Arthropoda; class Malacostraca; order Decapoda; family Parastacidae; genus Cherax; species Cherax destructor. The sequence continues at coordinate 462,439 of WNWK01000289.1, read as the reverse complement.
CGGAGAGAAGCACTCACCCAGAGTGCCGGGGAGACTGCCACAGCCGGAGAGAAGCACTCACCCAGAGTGCCAGTGTCATCAACAACATTTTTCATAGTTATCTTTGCTTGTAGACGCTTCACCATCCAGTGGTACTGATAAAGTCTTGTCCTCACCATTCCATCACCACCCTCATCATTCCGTCACCACCCTCACCATTCCATCGCCACCCTTACCCTACCATCACCACTCTCGAGCTACCATCACCACCCTCACCATACCTTCAACACCCTCAGCGTACCATCACCCCCACCATATCATCACTCTCACCATAACATCACCACCCTCACCACCTCTAAGCTTCTCACAGTGTGATCAGTTATAGCACTTCAGCACGCTGATAGTGGCTATGTGTGTCAGGAAGAACTGGGAATTTCTCCTGATGCGAGTCTGTCGTACCATGACCGTCTTCTTGAAGCTTCTCCTCATTTGACCCGAGGTCTTAAACTGCCTTACCGGTTCAACTTGCATTAAAATATCACATGATGGGATTGATGGTTGAAAATAAGTGTGTAAGAGCTGATAAATATTACAGCATTCCTACTGGCCTATGAGAGGCAGGTCCTTATATAAACATTTGATTACCACGAAGTAAACTACAATGATATTTTTACAGATAATTCACTTCTGCTGTCTCCGTTTTATGGAATATAGCGGGAATAAAACAATGTAGCTCCATGGGAAAGTAGATCTAACCCAAGCATGTCGTAAGAGGCGAATAAAATGCCGGGAGCAAGGGGCTAGTAATTCCTCCCGTATAAATTCCTAAATTATTACGTGAAAGAGTTTCTTTTTTTTCGGGTCACAATGCCTCGGTGGGAGACGGCCGGTTAAAAAAAAATGTTGGATCGTTTTGAAGTTCTTCTTCTACAAGATGTACCAGGGGCGTAATAAATTACCACAGGTAATGGAGAAATATAAAAACAAATATTTTAAGCACAATTCAGGATCCAAATATACTCTGTCCTTATCTGCCAGACATGTTTGTGTTTTTTACCATTTTTGTCTCAAGCCTCGACCCTCCATGTTTACTCAAGCCTCGACCCTCCATGTTTATTCAAGCCTCGACCCTCCATGTTTACTCAAGCCTCGACCCTTCATGTTTACAAAGCCTCGACCTTCCATGTTTACCCAAGCCTCGACCCTTCATTATTTACCCAAGCCTCGACCCTTCATGTTTACCCAAGCCTCGACCCTTCATGTTTACCCAAGCCTCGACCCTCCATGTTTACCCAAGCCTCGACCCTTCATGTTTACCCAAGCCTCGACCCTCCATGTTTTCCCAAGCCTCGACCCTTCATGTTTACCAAGCCTCGACCCTTCATGTTTACCCGCCTGACCATCCAGTTTCCAAGCTCGACCCCTCATGTTTACTCGCCTCGACCTCCATACCCAAGCTGACCTCATGCACAAATGTTCACTTTTACGTCACGTTCACAAACCTTTGCATCTCCAAGAACATTTTTGTTAGAGGAAGTGCGAATAACTATCATCTTCATAGCCTCCATACGCCCATAATTATGACTCTTGCTAAAAAATCAATAATTTATCTTGACATCTTTATATACACTTCCTTTACAAGTGACGACGACAAACTATTTAATACTTGTTTTTAACTGTAATTTGGAAGATTCAGTCTTTCCTGACTCTCCCATGACTAATCCCACACCTCACTTATACACAGGTCAATAGGTTTAGCTTACAGGATTTAACTGCTTTAAACATGGAGACATATGACCCAGACACTGCTTCCCCTTTTGGTAAGAGAATGTGCCGAAGAGCTTGCTTGACTTGTTGTTTCTCCTCTTAGCTTTTCCCTCTTCTTGGATACAAGCTCTGGTTTTGCTTGTCTCTAGCTTAGAGATATACAGCTTACGAGGGTTACATTTATTTTTAACGGAAATATTTTAGTAACTCTAACACAACAATATTCTCTCTCTCACCAGTATAGGTTTCTTAGGAATAGCTTTATTGATTATTTTCCCCTCTTACCTTATTCACATTTTGTAAACTCTGTTTCAACACTATTCGAAAGCCTTTATCGTAGCTTTGAATTTTTCGAAAGTTCTTGACAGTGTCAATTTGAGCACATATTATTCTCCATCCTTCGAATTTCCATTTTATTCTGTGAACTAATATCGAGTTGCTTCTCCTAGATTTATCACTGTTATTGTAGATTACTCGGCGTCTGCCTATTTTTGCTTAATCGGTTGTGGTATTCGACTAGGTTATATTTTGTTCTCTACTCTATTTTAAGTTCCTTTGAGCTTGTCAGTGATGGAAGCACCTTGTGGCATCCTGGTATATGCAGCAATTTCTGGTCTTGTTCCCTTACCATCTCTTGCATCTGCTTCTTCATCTCTTTGTCAGTCTTTATATGGTCTTGACCTTAGAGCTTTTGCATAGATCTTGTCTTTTATTCAGTCTCCATTCATTATCTATGATTCTCCAATTCTCTCCATCTAAAGTTTGGCATTTTTCTTGTTAAGTGCCTCACTATCCTACCTCGACTTCCCTGTCACTATGGACAGACGCTAAATCTTTGCTATTTGTACGTGCCTGGGAATTGGTTCCAGAATCAGTACCTGTGTGAGGGAAAAAGTTCATTAAATGAGAGTGGAAGACTGAATGAGTGTTGGAGGTAGTATGACTGGTAGTATGACTAGTAGTATGACTGTTCTGAAAGGGATATGTGAACAGTTACATTTACCGGCCTTCCCTTCTACACTGACTGGGAGTCAGCAAGGGACCCTTGCTGACGGAGGAACGTCATTTGGCTTCCTGGTCTCATCAAGTCTAAGTATGGAGCTCCACTCTTGGTTAGTTATTTCATGTTTGAATTTTTCTTAAATATAGACGAGAGTCTACTCTTCTTAGGCTTTTTAATTTGTTTGTCCGGACTTTTCTATAGTTACATTAACAATGTAATATTAAGTCATCACCAGTTCTTTTAAAGGCCTTCAGCCTATCATGTGAATGACTTCTTGTCCGGTTCGTAATTTCCTTTTATTTTCTTCTCCGCCTTGCTGTGGTTTGGGTCACCCGACAGATATGAGATGAGAAAGGCAGCACGAATAGATCAGAACCTGATCCTGATATTTCATCACCTTGGGAACTCCGCTGTTATACTACGTCTGTGTAGGTCAACGATCTCATCAAAAGCCTCATTTTGTGAACTCCGCTTTTCCTACACCACCAGAACAGTGCTACTATTTCTGCAACATTCTACGACTGAAGAACTTAGACTGTTCCTTATACCTCTGTTGCCGATATCCAGTTGTCTGTCACTGCCGGCAGCCAGCTCCATTAGCTAAGCTACGCACCTTCATATGCATTGTTACTTTCTGGAGCTGGATTCCACAATAGTCACGACCACCTGCGACCCCACTACACTTCCCGTGCCACTCCAGCTATTCCTGTGTACTTTGCCATACCACCGGCAGACTCAGAACATCATTCTGTACATATTAAGGTTGCTTCATTTGATTTATTTAATTTTTCCATCATTTGCTTTAGTTAAGGCGAGTTCATATTTAATTGTTTTTATTTTGAGAGATTTGCTTATATTTAATACAAATTTTCTTAACTTCTTATTTTTCGAAGTTTTCTTTACAAAAAGAGGAGGGAGTCCCTTCAGATTTAAGGGTCCCTTCAGACCCTTAAATCTGAAGAGACCCTTAAATCTAAAGGGACCCTTAAATCTGAAGAGACCCTTAAATCTGAAGGGACCCTTACACCTTCATAACCAGTACCATTCCAAGCGGACATTACCCAAATCTTTAAACGAGCCGCAGAAAACAATATGAAGTTCAATGAAGACAAATTTCAATTACTCCGCTATGGGAAACTCAAGGAAATTAAAACTGTAACGGAGTATATAAAAAAATCCAACCACACAGGAGCGAAAAATTAATGTGAAGGACCTGGGAGTGATAAGGGCAGAGAATCTCAAAGATCACAATAATTTATCTACCACATCTGCTAGGAAAAATGATGGGATTGATAATGAGAACCTTCAAAACTAGACATGCCAAGACTATGATGATTCTCTTCAAATTGCTCATTCTCTCTTGGCTGAAATATTGCTGTATACTAACGGCCCCTTTCAAGGCAGGCGAAACTGCACACCTGGAGAAAATAGACCTATCACGTCACTTAAGTACGATAAAGCACCTATATAACTGGTAACGGTTGAAGTCCCTTGATTTGTACTCTCTGTAATGCAGGCGAGAAAGATGCATGATAATTTACACTTGGAAAATTCTAGAGGGACTAGTCCCAAATCTGCACACAGAAATCACTCTCTATGAAAGCAAAGACTTGGCAGGAGATGCAACACCCCCCTTCCCCAATGAAAATCAGGGACTCCACGAGTACACTAACAGGAAACACAATAAGTGTCAGGGACCAAAGACTGCTCAACAGGCTCCCAGCATACATAAGGGGGATTACCAATAGACCCCTGGCTGTCTTCAAGAAGGCGCTGGACAGGTACCTAAAGTCAATACCTGACCAGCCTGACTGTGGCTCGTACGTCAGTTTACGTGCTGTCAGCAGTAACAGCCTACTTGATCAGGTCCTGATCCACCACGAGACCTGATCATGGACCAGGCCGCGGGGGCGTTGACCCCCGAAACCCCCTCCAGTATACAACAGGAAGTGTCAGTCTGAAGTACACAACTTTTCATTGTGTTGCTGAGTACACGAGTGTCTAGTACCAGGTATGATCTCCCATACGTTCTTTATATATTTGTGTTCTTTCTCTTCATCTGCTATTTCGTCTAATCGTTATTACACTCCTCAGGATCTAAAATAATTTTCAGTTATTTGATTGTAGATTCAATTTCTTCTAGTTTATTTCGGACCTTTGCTCACAATTACTGTGTGTCTCGTATTATTTTTTCAAGTTAACCACTTCGAAAAGACGTAATATATTCCGGTGTCTGTTAATTTCTTGTGAGATGCGTCACAATGCATGGCGTGAGCGTTGGTCATTAGCAGTCATGCAACAAGACCGTGCTGAGTGGTAATTGAAGGCTTCCTTGTTTTGCTTCTTTGAATATTTCGGACCAGTATTTGTTCCCATCAGCTGTTACATCACTGACACAAGGTGTGTACGCGCTTATCAATGTACTGAATATTCACCCTTTTATGGTGCAGTTATCTCCCGGATATCAGGATCTCCATCCCGGTATAATTATACTTGCATTAAGTCTGTAAATTCAGTATATCTTAATGTGTTAAATATGATGGCCATTACACAAATAATAATACAATAGTTATTGCATAAACCGTCAAGAAATTCCTTTTGCCCCACACAGACAAGTCCCTCAGACGTAACATATGCAACATGGACAGGTCCCCTTGCCGTAGCATCTGCAACACGAACAAGTCTCCATATCGTAGCATCTACAACACAAACAGGTCTCTATCGTAGCATCTACAACACAAACAGGTCACTATCGTTGCACCAACAACACAAACAGGTCTCTATCGTTGCATCTACAACACAAACAGTTCTCTGTCGTAGCATCTACAACACAAACAGGTCTCTGTCGTAGCATCTACAACACAAACAGGTCTCTGTCGTAGCATCTACAACACAAACAGGACTCTCTGTCGTAGCATCTACAACATAAACAGGTCTCTGTCGTAGCATCTACAACACAAACAGGTCTCTCTGTCGTAGCATCTACAACATAAACAGGTCTCTGTCGTAGCATCTACAACACAAACAGGTCTCTGTCGTAGCATCTACAACACAAACAGGTCTCTGTCGTAGCATCTACAACACAAACAGGTCTCTGTCGTAGTCTACAACACAAACAGGTCTTTCTAGCATCTACAACACAAACAGGTCTCTGTCGTAGCATCTACAACACAAACAGGTCTCTGTCGTAGCATCTACAACACAAACAGGTCTCTGTCGTAGCATCTACAACACAAACAGGTCTCTGTCGTAGCATCTACAACACAAACTGGCTGAAGAATCACTAATTATTGTTGGTGGTCGAGTCAAGAGCGCCACTGACGACAGGGTCTTATGTTTCACCATGACTGTCAAGTCAAAATGCGCAAAACATATTTTATGTACATGGTAAATCAGCTAATCATATTCAAGGGTTAATTACCCTCTTACTTTACACTAAAGCGTAACCCACAGCCTACCCTTGACCCTAACCTCGAGCATATAAGGCGCAGGGTGATTTTTCAAGACCTTTTGTTTGGAAAAAAGGCGCACCTTGTATGCCGGAAAATACAATATATTTCCCTTTCATATTCCATCACACAGGACTGGTTATATACGTTATGTTGATATGTCAGCCTGAGCTGGGAGACTTCAGTAGTGTCAGCCTGAGCTGGGAGACTTCAGTAGTGTCAGCCTGAGCTGGGAGACTTCAGTAGTGTCAGCCTGAGCTGGGAGACTTCAGTAGTGTCAGCCTGAGCTGGGAGACTTCAGTAGTGTCAGCCTGAGCTGGGAGACTTCAGTAGTGTCAGCCTGAGCTGGGAGACTTCAGTAGTGTCAGCCTGAGCTGGGAGACTTCAGTAGTGTCAGCCTGAGCTGGGAGACTTCAGTAGTGTCAGCCTGAGCTGGGAGACTTCAGTCGCTGAATGAGGGAGCAACGGGAACTTCAAGGGTTTCGTTCCAGCAGAACTGGGGTTACTATTACTAGGAAATCAGCATCGTTCATGATAGGTAGTCCCATGCAAAAAAGGGATTTTTTTTTAAATGAAGATATATTCATTACAGAGCGGAACAGAAATTTAGGAGGAAAACAAAAAGACGCAGTTGAAATTTTTTTAATTAAAGTGGACCCTCGGTTTTCGTTCACCTAAAAACTCGAACAATTATGTAAGTGTATTTTCATAGGTGCTTTTGTAAGTGTATTTTTGGGGGTCTGAAATGACTAATCTTATTTACATTTGTCCTTATGGGAACAAATTCGTTCGTTAACGGCACTCAAACGGCATTCTGGAAAGAATTTTCGACGAAAACCGAGGGTCCACCGTATATCATATATCCAAGAATATATCAATACATTGGTATGGATATATTAATAGTCCCTAGATATTTTACAACTACATCGTATGCTTATGTATACATACTTGCTCCAGCCTGGTGAAACCCAACCTGACCACCATGATACATTCTCTCCTCCATTTGTACTAAGCAATACTCACAAAATATAGGCTGACCCAAGACATGTTGGGCAGAGCTAACCTGTGTTGTGTTTGATTAATGTATGGAAATGGGGGGAAGGGATAGGGAATACTGCGTGGATGTTCTAAGGAAAGGGGGAGGGAATGCTGACTGGATGTTCTCAGGGAAGGGGGAGGGCATACTGACTGGATGTTCTCAGGGAAGGGGAGGGAATACTGTCTGGATGTTCTCAGGGAAGGGGAGGGAATACTGTTTGGATGTTCTCAGGGAAGGGGAGGAATACTGTCTGGATGTTCTCAGGGAAGGGGAGGGAATACTGACTGGATGTTCTCAGGGAAGGGGAGGGCATACTGACTGATGTTCTCAGGGAAGGGGAGGGAATACTGTCTGGATGTTCTCAGGGAAGGGGAGGAATACTGTTTGGATGTTCTCAGGGAAGGGAGGATACTGTCTGGATGTTCTCAGGGAAGGGGAGGGAATACTGACTGGATGTTCTCAGGGGAAGGGGAGGAATACTGTCTCGATGTTCTCAGGGAAGGGGGAGGGAATACTGACTGGATGTTCTCAGGGAAGGGGAGGGAATGCTGACTGGATGTTCTCAGGGAAGGGAGGGCATACTGACTGGATGTTCTCAGGGAAGGGAGGGAATACTGTCTGGATGTTCTCAGGGAAGGGAGGAATACTGTTTGGATGTTCTCAGGGAAGGGGAGGGAATACTGTCTGGATGTTCTCAGGAAGGGGAGGGAATACTGACTGGATGTTCTCAGGGAAGGGGAGGGAATACTGTCTCGATGTTCTCAGGGAAGGGGAGGAATACTGACTGGATGTTCTCAGGGAAGGGGAGGGAATGCTGACTGGATGTTCTCAGGGAAGGGGAGGGCATACTGACTGGATGTTCTCAGGGAAGGGGAGGAATACTGTATGGATGTTCTCAGGGAAGGGGAGGGAATACTGTCTGGATGTTCTCAGGGAAGGGGAGGGAATACTGTCTGGATGTTATCAGGGAAGGGGAGGGAATACTGACTGGATGTTCTCAGGGAAGGGGGAGGGAATACTGTCTGGATGTTCTCAGGAAGGGAGGGAATACTGACTGGATGTTCTCAGGAAGGAGGAGGAATACTGTCTGGATGTTCTCAGGGAAGGGAGGAATACTGACTGGATGTTCTCAGGGAAGGGGGAGGAATACTGTCTGGATGTTCTCAGGGAAGGGGAGGGAATACTGACTGGATGTTCTCAGGGAAGGGAGGAATACTGTCTGGATGTTCTCAGGGAAGGGGAGGGAATACTGACTGGATGTTCTCAGGGAAGGGGAGGGAATACTGACTGGATGTTCTCAGGGAAGGGAGGAATACTGACTGGATGTTCTCAGGGAAGGGGAGGGAATACTGTCTGAATGTTCTCAGGGAAGGGGAGGGAATACTGACTGGATGTTCTCAGGGAAGGGAGGGAATACTGACTGGATGTTCTCAGGAAACAGGGAGGGAATACTGACTGGATGTTCTCAGTGAAGAGGGAGGGAATACTGACTGGATGTTCTCAGTGAAGGGGAGGAATACTGTCTGGATGTTCTCAGGGAAGGGGGAGGGAATACTGACTGGATGTTCTCAGGGAAGGGGAGGGAATACTGTCTGGATGTTCTCAGGGAAGGGAGGGAATACTGACTGGATGTTCCCAGGGAAGGGAGGAATACTGTCTGGATGTTCTCAGGGAAGGGGAGGGAATACTGACTGGATGTTCTCAGGGAAGGGGAGGAATACTGACTGGATGTTCTCTGGGAAGGGGAGGAATACTGACTGGATGTTCTCAGTGAAGGGAGGGAATACTGCCTGGATATTCTCAGGGAAGGGAGGGAATACTGACTGGATGTTCTCAGGGAAGGGGAGGGAATGCTGACTGGATGTTCTCAGGGAAGGGAGGGCATACTGACTGGATGTTCTCAGGGAAGGGGAGGGAATACTGTCTGGATGTTCTCAGGGAAGGGAGGAATACTGTCTGGATGTTCTCAGGGAAGGGGAGGAATACTGTCTGGATGTTCTCAGGGAAGGGGAGGAATACTGACTGGATGTTCTCAGGGAAGGGGAGGAATACTGCCTGGATGTTCTCAGGAAGGGGAGGAATACTGACTGGATGTTCTCAGGAAGGGGAGGAATACTGTCTGGATGTTCTCAGGGAAGGGAGGAATACTGACTGGATGTTCTCAGGGAAGGGAGGGAATACTGTCTGGATGTTCTCAGGAAGGAGGAATACTGACTGGATGTTCTCAGGAAGGGGAGGAATACTGTCTGGATGTTCTCAGGAAGGGGAGGAAATACTGACTGGATGTTCTCAGGAAGGGAGGAATACTGACTGGATGTTCTCAGGGAAGGGAGGAATACTGACTGGATGTTCTCAGGGAAGGGGAGGGAATACTGTCTGGATGTTCTCAGGGAAGGAGGGAGAATACTGACTGGATGTTCTCAGGAAGGGGAGGAATACTGACTGGATGTTCTCAGTGAAGGGGAGGAATACTGACTGGATGTTCTCAGTGAAGGGGAGGGAATACTGACTGGATGTTCTCAGGGAAGGGAGGAATACTGACTGGATGTTCTCAGGGAAGGGGAGGGAATACTGTCTGGATGTTCTCAGGGAAGGGAGGGAATACTGACTGGATGTTCTCAGGGAAGGGAGGGAATACTGACTGGATGTTCTCAGGGAAGGGAGGGAATACTGACTGGATGTTCTCAGGGAAGGGGGAGGGAATACTGTCTGAATGTTCTCAGGGAAGGGAGGAATACTGACTGGATGTTCTCAGTGAAGGGAGGAATACTGACTGGATGTTCTCAGGGAAACGGGGAGGAATACTGACTGGATGTTCTCAGTGAAGGGGAGGAATACTGACTGGATGTTCTCAGTGAAGGGGAGGAATACTGTCTGGATGTTCTCAGGGAAGGGAGGAATACTGACTGGATGTTCTCAGGGAAGGGGAGGAATACTGTCTGGATGTTCTCAGGGAAGGGGGGGAATACTGACTGGATGTTCTCAGGGAAGGGGGAGGAATACTGACTGGATGTTCTCAGGGAAGGGGAGGGAATACTGACTGGATGTTCTCAGGAAGGGAGGAATACTGACTGGATGTTCTCAGGGAAGGGGAGGGAATACTGACTGGATGTTCTCAGTGAAGGCGGGAGGGAATACTGCCTGGATATTCTCAGGAAGGAAGGAATACTGACTAGATGTTCTCAGGGAAGGGGGGAGGGAATACTGCCTGGATATTCTCAGGGAAGGGGGAGGGAATACTGCCTGGATATTCTCAGGGAAGGGGGAGGGAATACTGACTAGATGTTCTCAGGGAAGGGGGGAGGGAATACTGCCTGGATATTCTCAGGAAGGGGAGGAATACTGCCTGGATATTCTCAGGAAGGGGAGGAATACTGACTAGATGTTCTCAGGGAAGGGGAGGGAATACTGCCTGGATATTCTCAGGGAAGCGGGGAGGGAATACTTCCGAGGATATTACCACCAGCTAGTATTGGCTCAAACATCAACCTGTATCCTAATTCGAGTGCGGGTTATTTCTACTCGCCTAAAAGTTTTCAGAATTTTTAATATTTGTTATTCTCTGTTAGGTTTTAAAAGTCAACATATAGCAAGACATATTACGGTATAATTAAGCAACAATAGCAAAAAAAAACTTGGTTAGCGTCTGGCAGTACGCCTGGGGCGTACTAAACAATTTTGATCGTGCATTTTGTAACGATAGACCAAAAAATTTTAGGAGGATGGTTTGTAATCGTCTATCTACTCCTATTAACACAGGGTAAATATATATATATATATATATATATATATATATATATATATATATATATATATATATATATATATATATATATATATAAAATTAACTTCAAATTCACACAAGAAAGTGGAGTCATGGCCAGCATCTAGAGACTTACGTCCTTGCTCTCAATCCCTGATAAAATTCTCAATGACAATAATCTCACAACAAATGACACCACTTTTATACTGTCACTCGCTACTGTGTGACCGTTAATATAAAATGTCTTTCCGTAGGTGTACGCTGCATCCTCTCCTCTGTGGCACCAGCAACAGGATGATTGTTTTTGCTGTTGTTGATGCCTGACTAGAAATGACTCATGGGCTCCAGCCCCCTGCAGTAACTATGAATTACAATGCAGTGAATCTTGCAAGCAGAGACGGCAAAACTTTATGAAAATGACAATTCACTGTCAGGTTGATTATTCATCACCCTCGGATTGCCTGTCATTTCAAGAAAGCCTTCAACACCGGAAAGATGTCTGCGTCTTTGTTATGTACAAGTTCACTGTTCTCAAGGTCCCACTTGGATCAGCTTTGTGGACAGTCGGAAGACAGTTATTTTGCCTCAAGATGGGAAGTCATCAGCATTTCCACTGACTTCTCAAGGACTTCACTCCAGCAACAATCACTGATTCCTCGCCTCACTAACATTTATAACATGCTCTTACTAACAATAAACATCGGAGAATCAACTAGCTAAGTGAAATCTCTAGCCTACAGCTGCTTTCAATGTCGCGCTCTTCCTTATATGTATTTTGATCAGTAATAATGACATTGCGATGTCAGGCTCGGAAATGAGCTAAGGAAAGATAAAAGCTCTTGTCAAACAAATTCAATAACATTTAGCCTAACCCATGTGAACATTTACGTTAAAAAAAATTCTGGAAGTAATGAGGAAGCGAGAACTAACAGAAGTGAGAGAGGATGTAAAACCAAACATCTGGTGGGTAGGAAAACAGGTGTGCCATGTAAGCTGTGGGAGTGTGGGGCATAACTGGTGGCCACTGATACTCCATGTCACACAAGTGCTGGTTGCACTTGTGTGACATGGTTAAAACGCTGGGCGTGCTACTCGTATGGGCAACAATTTAAGTCCCCGTCTGTGATTCTGTTTATTCATTAACAGTTGTTCATTACGAGTATTCTTGGGCTTATAAAGTGTGTGTGTGTGTTTATGTAATATATATATATATGTCGTGCCGAATAGGTAAAACTGGTCAATTAGCAAGAACTCCTTTAAAATTAAGTCCTTTCTAAAATTTCCTCTTATACGTTTAAAGATTTTTTTTTTTATTTGCGTTAATGTAAAAATTAATAATTTTGTACCCAAAGAACCTTAGAAAACTTACCTAACATTATTATAACAAGCGCAATTTAATTTAGTCTAATCCAACTAAATATATTTTAGATAAAGATACAATAATTCAATAATAAACAAACACAATGAAATATATTTCTTTCGTTAGGTTCAGAATGATTTTTGCGAAATTATAGCATAAACAAATTTTCGCTTGCTTTATTTGGCAAGAATAGCGTTGCTATTTAAGCCAAAATCGCAAGTTTTACCTATTCAGCACGACATATAAGTATACACTGGAATTTTCTGTGTTCCATCTTCTAGTGATAACGCTCCAACACTTCACTGTCAAATGCTCCATATTACAATTTTGTCTTATTGACCTTTGTGTCGGTACTTTGTACATTTCCAGTTGCAAACACTGGAATTGTTTCAGTAGCTGCGCAGCCCCATGGTTGTCAATGTACGCACGAGGCCCAGTAACTGTACTTGTAAACCCTCAAAAAAAAAACAGAGCAGTTGCAGATCTATTTCCTCAAGTTGTCTAAGAGCAATAATTCAACCCTTCCTAATAGTCCAGGAATTTGAGATCATCACCTTCCGGAGGCGTAGCAGTTTTAGATCAAGCCTAGCACCCATAATTTCCTCGAAAGACCCAGAAGTAGAACAACAAGAAGCCCAGGAGCTGAAATTCGACCCAAACGAATGCTTAAAATATTTATGCAGTAGCACTCATAGTAGGAGATACTGACAGGGGAAAGGGGGAAGCTCGATTTGTTTTAACATATTTGTAGAAGCTTAGCCAGTGACTTCCCTTTGTGTTATGGGAACCTCTGTTCCGTATGGAAGGTTGGCAGGAGTCTCCACTGGGAAACCCTTAGGATGATGAATCCATTACTCAAAAGGGGAGGGGTTGTCTTCCCAATTTCTTGTTGGATATATATGAACAAACCTCATTGGATAGGAAGTGTAATTGAGAAAGGAATGAAAGCTGTTCCCAACAGTTTCTGATGCAAGTGAGCTCCAGCAAGGATCTCTTGTAAAGGACCTCTTGTATGTCATGATGCAAGTGAGCTCCAGCAAGGACCTCTTGTATGTCATGATGCAAGTGAGCTCCAGCAAGGACCTCTTGTATGTCATGATGCAAGTGAGCTCCAGCAAGGACCTCTTGTATGTCATGATGCTAAACCTCGTGCAAGCGTACCCGCAATGAATCGTGCATTAAGAGTTGTAGTATGACTGAAAACCGAATCCCTGGTTTAACTGTGCAGGTCCTTGCACGAGTCTTACAAAATATGATAATCATAGGAGTGACGAAAGCTGCTATTGTGCATGTGATCCATTTATTATTCAGATGTGTGAGATCACCTGACTGTTTCAGGTGTGACGGGAACAGAGTGCCTGAGAGATGAGAGTGCCTGAGAGATGAGAGTGCCTGAGAGATGAGAGTGCCTGAGAGATGACAGTGCCTGAGAGATGAGAGTGCCTGAGAGATGACAGTGCCTGAGAGATGACAGTGCCTGAGAGATGACAGTGCCTGAGAGATGACAGTGCCTGAGAGATGACAGTGCCTGAGAGATGAGAGTGCCTGAGAGATGACAGTCCCTGAGAGATGACAGTCCCTGAGAGATGACAGTCCCTGAGAGATAACAGTGCCTGAGAGATGACAGTGCCTGAGAGATGACAGTGCCTGAGAGATGACAGTGCCTGAGAGATGAGAGTGCCTGAAAGATGACAGTGCCTGAGAGATGACAGTCCCTGAGAGATGACAGTGCCTGAGAGATGACAGTGCCTGAGAGATGACAGTGCCTGAAAGATGACAGTGCCTGAGAGTATAGAGTGATGCTTGGCCAACAGACCAGCTAACTTGTGGAAGTACTGCCTTACCCAACCTGTGTCCAGATACATAATATAGGAAAGTAGATGACTATGATTAAGAAATAATAGCTATCAAGGTACTATAATAAAGCTTTGGGTTAATTTTAAGGCAAAGGGAAAAAACATTCAGTAAATTATGTAAAGAAAATAACTGGATCAGCGGAAAGACAAAGAAGAATACGGAGAAGACACAGAAGAAAAAATTCTTAGGATTAAATAGTTTTTAACGCTAGAAATAAGATGAACAAGTCTGGCAGGAAATGGTGACTTTTTTTCAAAAAGAGACGTGGTCTAATTTGAAGATTCAGGCGTGCCTGCTGAATGTCACTTTCGGAGGTTCTACAATGATATAAAAGAAAAGACTGAAGGAACATAGAGTCTTAAGTGGAACTTCTGGGACACGAAAAGAGGATTTCAGGTGTCATATACGACCCTCAGACTTTTGGGACAATTTTTCTGATTTGAGGGGAATTCCTTTAATGGGAATTTAGAATGTAGTCACTTATAAGCAGTAGTATATAATACAGACAAGATGATGAGATGATGAATTACACACATGTGCAACATCTGGATATCTTTATTTTGTAGACACGTCGCCAACCAGTGGCTTTATATATCAATACATTACTGGAACATAAATGGACGACTGTAGAAAATGCGAGGTTGGTGGACTGATTACCTCATTTTCGACAGTCACACTGTGTGACTTTGTAAATGGTCCAAGTCGGACCGAAACGTCGTCGTAAGCTCCTCTCTCCAATGTTCGGGTTATTTGTGTATTGTTCCAGTCACGGTATTGTGCCTTTTTGTTCTTTCTGTATACTACTGATAAACTCTGGTTGGTGAAACAGCTACAAAATAGATACCCAGATGTTGCATAGGTGTCTAATTCATCACTTACTAGCAGTAGTTCTGCACTGTTTTTGAATAGATCTGTGACAAAACCAACATGAAGGAATAACCTGCTTGACCTGATTTTGCCAGACATGGAGATCCTAGTAAATAATCTAGGTGTCACGGAACGTCCTGACACTAGTGATAGAATTCTTTTTAATTTTCCGGTCGTCTTCCACGAAGTGGGGAGACCCGACATGGAATGAAACATTTTCATGGTCACTCAGTCACTGTCTTACCCCAACATCTCCATTAACGTGTAGTCACTGTACTTCCCACCTCCAGGACTCAAGTCCGGCTAACCGGTTTCCCTGAATCCCCTCATTAATGCCACTTTGCTCATATTCCAATCGCACTTTAAATCGCAAAAAAACACTTGCTTCCACTCATTCTCATCTAAAATGCTCACCCAAGCCTGTTAGATGGCCAAGCCGCTAGTACTCAAAACCTTTTTTACCTTCTCTCTAGTTTTTCCTTGGACGACCTCTACCCTTCCTTCCCTCCACCCCAGATTTATACGCCTTCCTAGTCGTTCTATTTTTCTCCATCTTCTCTAAATGTCCAAACCACCTCAACACCCCTCCTCAGCCCTCTGAGTAATACTCTGGGTAACCCAACACCTTCCCCTAATCTCCAAACTCCAAATTCTCTGCGTAATATTTCACAACATATTGCCCTCCAACACTACAATGTTGGTACCACTGTGCTCAGGTACATTCCCCTTTTGCCTCCATGGATAATCTTGTCTCCACAGATGCCTCAGTATACCACCCACCTTTTTTTTCATCTTCGTCAATTCAGTGGCACCTTATCTCTCATAGAACCATCCGCTGACAAGTCAACTACAAAATATCGGAACATATTCACCTCCTCCATACGTCCTCCCTCCAATCTAATATCACATATCTATTACCTTTAATATTAACATATTTTTTTCTGAAGATTATATTGGACTTGGTGAACACCTTTCCAACATTCTAGCATTAATGTAGTTATCCCACCAGGGACTTGAACTTAAAAGATCTTACAAACAGTAATCATGGGAACAACAAACATAACATTTTCCCTAAATACTCTACGATGTGTTTGAGGTATATACATTCTCCAGAGATAATTTATATCAGATAAAAAGATCTAGGATGGATAAACAGCACACTTAAGTCTCTCTCCTTTATTGCACCTGAGAATTCCTCTTTACTCTCCAGAGAGAGAGTAAAGAGGAATTGTCAGGTGCAATAAAGGAGAGCGTCACCTAATAGACCAAGATAAACATAATAAAAGAGGTAAAGAATAGGATAAGAAGCGCTAAACGCGACTATGAAGTTTAAGTGGATAAATAAAAGAGAAAACCGGAAGGATTCTTTCAAGTGTACAAGACAAAGGGAAAAAAATATATGCACTTAAAACAAGGTCTAGACAACTTGTTGATAATGAGCATAAAATGTGCTCGCTTTTAAACAGTTACTTCCTGACGGCCTTCACACAAGAAGACAGAAAAGTTATCTCAGCGATTAACAATTATAAAGTTCACTAGAGGCCTCATTATCAAACAAGTAAAGAGTGCAAGATTGAACATAGTGAGCCGCTAACTGACCAGGGCAACACATCTCTAAAGCGTTGTGCCCGAGATGCGCAAGGTACCTAATGTGATTCTTATCTTCATATCAGAGAATAAGTTCATACCATCAAATTATAATCCAATAAACCTGATTTCAATAGCAGTAAAATCATTGGAATCAATAATAATTAACATAATATGAATTTCCCCTTGATAAGTATGTGATTAACGAGTCTTTCATCGCAGATTCACAAAGAGTTGTTTTTGTCTGACATATTTACATTCTTCGGTAAGGCGTATGAGGCAGTGGGTCATTGATGAAGAATACAGTGTTATTAATTTGGATTTCAGAATAACTTCTGATACTGTTTCACACAAAAATCTGTTAAAGAAAGTGGCAATACATTGTACTGGAGAAAAAAACCGGTTAGAATGAGGCATAGCTGACTAAAAGGATGCAGATATTTTGTATAAATGGGGTGAAATCAGTAGCAGCCAAGTGGCGTTCCACAAGGATTCATGGGCCCGTAATTATTTATAATTTATATTAATAACCTTGAAGAGGGAAGAAAAATGGACTTGCATAAATTCGCTGACGACACAAAAATAGGCCGAATAATAGCTTTCGAGAAGGATACCGTTGAACTTCCAGAAGATCTGGACGAACTAAAAGTGGAAGATACAGTTCAATGTGGAAAAGTGCAATGTCCTATTCCTTGGGAATGAAAATAACCTTCACACTTATAAACCAGGTGGTGTACAGCGTGACTAGACAGAATGTGAAAAAAAAAAAAGCTTGGGTGTCATGGTGAGCAGAAATTTGATACCAAGACATTAATGCGTCCGTTATAAGGCTAACAGACTGCTCACATTTATATCAAGGAGTACAAGTAACAGTAGTCCAAAGGTCATTGAACAGCTCTATCCATTATTAGTAAAACCTCATTTAGATTATGGCTGTGATAAATGGTTTAAAAAACCGACAAGTTGAAAAAAAAGATACTAATGCAACATTAGTTTGTGGCTTGATAAAACCCACTGTGTGGGCGAAACGTTGTCAATAAAGGATCACATTATACTGTTTATGTGTGTATATTTCCACAAAGAAGAACGGTGGAAGATGATGATTCTGAGGTAATCAATCCCTCAGCCTGGAGTCGATGTGTTAAGTCCATCAGTCTTGAAGAGAGCAGAGCATATGCTCGAAGGAGCTTCTATACTGCAGTCAGGTGAGTTAAAGTAGGAGGCGGAGTCAACGTGGAAGTATCCACCAGTTTAAGTAGGTTCTGTCTGTAGGTTAGACAAGCGTTGAAGAATTCTTTGTATCAAGATCCTAAGATGTTGCAGTGTTTACAGATGTGATAATTGCTACAGAACGAACATAAATACAGTGGACCCCCGGAAATCGTACTGCTCCCAACTCGAACAATTATGTAAGTGTATTTTTGTAAGCACTTTTGTAAGTGTATTTTTGGGGATCTGAAACGGACTAATCTAATTTATATTTGTCCTTATGGGAACAAATTCGTTCGGTAACGGCACTAGAACAGCATTCTGGAACTAATTATGTCCGATTTCCGGGGGTTCACTGTACTTTGGAGAACATAAACAGAAGGATGACAAAATTCATGGACTGTATAAGGATTTTCCATACGAAGACAGAGCCACGATCCTACATTTTCTTGACAGATGTAGAATAGAGGGGGGAAGAAGGAGATTTGTCTGAAATATACAAGTGGAAGACAGCATAAATATAGGGTAAATATATAGGGTTCTGATATAAAAAGAGATATACAGGGAAGTTCCAGGAGAAAATAATGTGTTCCTAACACCCCACTATCTCTAAATCTCTTCAAATTTGGTATTCAAGGTTAACCTATACTCTGAAATCACCTCTTGTTATTCTTCCCTCAGTCAGATCTATAGATCAAAAAAAATATGCCTTGTTGTGTAGTCTGAAAGAGACTCCTGTCCACATCTGTTTCATAATACACGGTCAAGAAAAGTACACTCAAAATAACTTCACAATGTGACTGCATGTGTCAATGAATGTTACTTTCTGAAAGACATTCTTACAGGCTGACAGTTCAGGTAACACATCAGTCTTCAGGATTTATTTCAAATCCATCACAAGTTTCAACACACAACCTGTTCGATGAATTCTGGCCACACATATAAACAAAGTTCAACATATTTTCACATACAACACCAGTACTGTGTCAGGCCATGTGTCTCAAGTTTAGGAAAACAATTTATAGTATGGAAAACGGCACTTAAGTATAGTTCAGGACATAAATGTGTTTTTCCCCATCTTGTCAGTATAACCATACCATTTTAAAATTTACAATGCTTATTAAGATATTACAAAAAGGGGCTTTCTATATAGTAGTATGTCATTGATGTCAGCTAGGCCTGTATACCTTGTACATGTACTTGTAGTAAATGAAGATATTATTATTATTATTATTATTATTATTATTATTATTATTATTATTATTATTATTATTATTATTATTATTATTATTATTATTATTATTATTATTATTATTATTAATTATTATTATTATTATTATTAATGTTTACTGAATACCAATAAATATACGATAATTATTACCCAGGTTACGACGCTGCAAAAAGTGTTTTTAATCCTACAACTATAAAATTACCTACATCATAACTCCATTTTCAGGTATGAGTTCAGAACAGAGGATAACCTTGAATACCAAATTTTGAAAGATTTGAAGTTGTTAATATGTTAGGCAGTGGTTGTCTTACCTGGAATCTCTCTCACGATAGATATGCAAATGTAATCTCAAAGATGATGAAAAGCGAGGAGTATTGTGGTACTCTAACCTGTGTCTCCAGCACTGGTACTCTAACCTGCGTCTCCAGCACTGGTACTCTAACCTGTGTCTCCAGCACTGGTACTCTAACCTGCGTCTCCAGCACTGGTACTCTAACCTGCGTCTCCAGCACTGGTACTCTAACCTGTGTCTCCAGCACTGGTACTCTAACCTGTGTCTCCAGCACTGGTACTCTAACCTGTGTCTCCAGCACTGGTACTCTAACCTGCGTCTCCAGCACTGGTACTCTAACCTGC
Source organism: Cherax destructor (assembly GCA_009830355.1). Classification (NCBI taxonomy): domain Eukaryota; kingdom Metazoa; phylum Arthropoda; class Malacostraca; order Decapoda; family Parastacidae; genus Cherax; species Cherax destructor. The sequence goes on along the minus strand of WNWK01000289.1, from coordinate 442,692 downwards.
GTCTCCAGCACTGGTACTCTAACCTGCGTCTCCAGCACTGGTACTCTAACCTGTGTCTCCAGCATGGAAATCCCTCCTGCTACCAGTTAAGCAATGAACTGGCACGATACAGAAAGTGGATTTCCCACTGAAGTCACCGGATTACTGTTGGCCTTAAATGGTGTTCAATACTTGCACTACATCCTGAACCCTCTTCCTTATCCCTGCCTATCATTCAGTTACTGATACCGCGATGCATTGTCCTAACTCCCCATGTCACCGAAGAATAACATTTAGTAAATGGGGCGACCGTTGTAAACGAAAATAAGAGTACTGGAGGGATTGAACCCGGACCGTTGCCAAGAAAGGGTACGGGAGGAATTGATCCCGGATCTCCAACGTCAGAGTCATTCCTACTATAAGAACTTGCTCGTAAATACTAGAACTGGATTATCAGCTGAAACTCCCCAGATTGTAGTTGAGACCGGCAGCTGCAGCTGGCCTGTACCCACGATTTACTCCGGCGCCTGCTGAGGGTCTTAGGGTACAAAGGGCTTTATTAACATGTGCAGATGTGACAGAGTGGTATTTAGTAAAGCCTGGGTGTCGGATATCTGCATTTCTAATTTGAATGTAGTTTGCTAAGTTCTTCGTCGAAATATTTCCCCAAATAATTCACATTTAGTAAATACGCACATTTAATGCGTAAATTCACATGAAGGAAACATTCATTTTAAAATGTACATATATATTCATCCAAAAAGACACATTTTTAATAAATGCATTTAAAATATTATAAAAGTTTCTACCATATGTCCAAATTGAAAATTATACTGACCAAACACCGCCCTGCAGACATAAACAGCAGTTTTGCTAAAGGTTATTATGATTGTAACAAAAACAGAAATTTATGCTTCAGATTCCTCTGGACAACAGTATGAAAAATTTGATAGAATTATCTTAAAATCTTTCTGGGATTTTTTTTTTTCAACAGAGTTTGAATATGTTTGAAATCTTTAAAGAATAATTGATTATGGAAAAAACTTGAGAAACTGGAATAACAAGAGTAAGGATCCCATCATGGGTAGTAGTGACATGAGCACAGTATGGAGTAGAAGTAATGACATGAGCCCAGCATGGGGTAGTAGTGACATGAGTAGTGATGCATCTCTTTGAGACGAAGACTCATAGAACGAAAACATTGTTTTCCAAACCTGCAGCCAGGACCTACACGACTCGATGCCAATAGGAAGCCTCTCTTTACGACCATATATAATTCTCGTAAATTTCAAGCGAGTGCAAAGAGGCAATTTTATGGCCTTGTACGGAAACCCAGGAGAGATCAAAGTAATAAAAACCACAATGATGGGTACCTAGACAAGTAAGTAATATACCAAAGAACATATTTATAGTCCACAATAGCTTAGAGGGAATCATTAACCAACACTACGCTCAAGGTCTTGCCTAGTTATCCTTCAGCCTTGGTACTCAGACTTGCAGAAGCTGGTTGGATGGTTAATGGGACTCAAAGCCTGTCGACGACTCTTGGACTGTAAAGGCTGCACGCAACTTTTTCACCACTAGATGAGAATATTTTAATCCTTAACACAGAGATAAGAGAAAACTCTCAGCATATATACGTTAAGAGAAATATACCTGTATATACTTGGAAACGCACTCAGCTCACACAGTGAGTGTCCGTGGTTCGATCTTCATACGGGTCGAAACATTGGGTGTGTTTAATACAGACACCTGTTGTCCCTCTTCATCTAGCAGCATCCTAGGGACAAAATTAACCTAAGTTTGCTCGAAATGCTCTGTATAACCCGGCACTTTCTATACAGTATGTCAATGATGTCAGCTAGGCCTGTATAAGTTGTAACATGTACTTGTAGAAATAATAATCGGTCAACCCCGATTATTATTATTATCATTATTATTATAGACCTAATGACTAGAATAAACATTTCTCAAAACATTGTCGTAGTGACAGTACTTACCCTTTCACCATAAGACTTCGCTATTCACGAACTTAATTAATTGCTGAAGTGTATGCTTACAATTATAGGAAATCACTGTTCTGTACTTTCTAACTTTCAAAATAAAATATCAGTAAACAAAACTGTGTCCATTGGATCACCTAAGAGTAGCAGACAAGGAGAAGCTCTCTATATACCAAGACCGAACACCTGTATTTCTTACACAAATACACAATACACAGGAGAGAGGAGCTTACGACGACGTTTCGGTCCGACTTGGACCACTTACAAAGTCACTTTTGCTAATATTACAACAAATTGTGTATCCATCGCTTCGCAGGTCTCCAGTTATCCATTATCCTGGAGTGTCTGATGAGGAGAATGTCGGAAGAAGGAAGTCTTAAGATTATCTTGCCGTTTTTTTCATTTTCTTCAAGTGTTTTGTAGTTTAGAAGTGAAGGTGCAACGAGGAGACTGGTTGTATTTTAGTGTAGCAATGAGTTTCATGAGCGCTAGAATGATGACTTAGAAGAGTGTGGGAGTGTTGTGGAGAAATTTTAAATATTACTTGGTGTGTGGGAGTGAATTGAAGGCGTGTGAAAGTTGTAAATGTGTGGGAGTTGAGAGTCATCTCTCAGTCCTAGGTGCTGAGCAGCCACCGTGTTGCTGGTGGTCAGCCCTCTCAGTCCTAGGTGCTGAGCAGCCACCGTGTTGCTGGTGGTCAGCCCTCTCAGTCCTAGGTGCTGAGCAGCCACCGTGTTGCTGGTGGTCAGCCCAATCAGTCCTAGGTGCTGAGCAACCACCGTGTTGCTGGTGGTCAGCCCAATCAGTCCTAGGTGCTGAGCAGCCACCGTGTTGCTAGGACATGCCGTGGGCGAGTTTTTAATTTCCTTATTCACAGTTAAACGCTTATTCAGGTTTGTTATCTATCAAAATAAAATAAGATAACATTGTATAAGTTTACACGGAACGTTAAGAAATTCACGCTGGTCATCTCTGAATGATTATAATAAAAATCAAAGCGCTAAACCTGCAAGGGTAGGTAATCTTTGAGGAAAGGTCAAAATTATTTGACCGGCAGCCGTTTGATCAAACGTCAACATATAATGAACAGCCTTGCCAGATGTATTGCTCTCATTTTATTTTCAATTAGCCAGTACTTCAATGTACCTTTATTTTGTTATGAATTTATGTAACTCATCAAATAAAGTGGTAGCCACCCGGCTGCCTTGTCAAGGTCATTAACAAACTATTCCCTAAATGTCTTACGAGATCGTAATGACACGATTGCAAATAATCCACGGTACGGGTGGGACTTGAACTCGCGGTAGGCGAGTTCAAGCCCCACCCATGCATTGGTTTGTTTCCTATACGGTTGCCGACCAAATAGACCGGCAACCTATTAGGCCGACCTATTGCGGCAGAAGTTGCAGTTCGCCAGATGTCTCACGACACGATCTGAAGAAGTAACTAAGGTGACAGAAGTTCAGACACCAGGAAAACTTCAGGCCAACAGTTGAAGTTCTTCATTAATTTAATGAATTCCGTTATATTTTAAAGAGATCAAGTCGTTCATCTCACGAGAACGTGAGAACGTAATGTATACCTTCATTTCACTAATGACTGATGTCATTCCACATGCAACAAATGTATTTATGTGAACGTGTGTCAGTCGTAATTCTGATTACAAAATTATTTATTCACTGATAACAGTGTGAAGACTTGCGAGGAAATGTCGCCCGTGATGCGTAGTTTTCTAAGCTCGGTTGGTAGCGCACTCAGCTCACACAATGAGTGTCCGTAGTTCGATCCCCTGTACGGTTGGAAACATTGGGCGTGCTTCCGTTAGGGCACCTGGTGTTCTTGTTCACCTAGCAGTAAGTAGGTACCTGGGTGTTAGCCGACCTGTATGGGTCGCATCCTGGGGCATGAGATAAACTGAAGCTGATCGAAATTCTCTGCATAACAAGGAAGGGATTTTCTATGTATTATGTGACTAATGTCAGCTATGGTCTGTATAAGTTGTATCAAGCACTTGTAGAAGTATGGATTATTATTATTTTATTATTTTATTATTATTATTATTATTATTATTATTATTATTATTATTATTATTATTATTATTTAAAGACTTAAAAGGTCCTGGCGACGACATCAACAGTATGTATGTCTGGTACTCACATCAAGGCTCAGAATCAGCTCAGAAATACATAAATGGTTATAATTATAACCTTAATTTTTAAAGGGCTGGACCGGTTGGCCAGTAGAAGGCCTCGGTCACATGACCAAAAGTTTTAGTGGAGGGTTATTGTATGACCCTCGTCAGGAAACATTTGTCCTGTTTCCTGACGAATGTCAGGAATAATCATCGATAAATATTATTTATCTTGATGTATAATGATTCAGTCAGAGATTCGGGTAAACGTTTAAAAAAAAAAAACTTGCAGCACATTCACTTCTTGCTGTAAATATTCAACGAAACCAGAATAAAATATTTTTAAGATGCTTTTTGTTAATATCTGTATGGCCACCCTCGAAGTAGGTAGTAGCCTCCTCACTAACAAAAACTAATATTTGGGATGCTTTAAACCAGGGATTCCCAACCTGGGGTGCACGCACCCCCTGGAGGTGTACGCACCCCCCAGGGCGTGCGAAATGGCATTTCACGGAGGTGCGACTAAGAGTCCTAATGAAACCCGTTTATTTTACCAAAAACTTTTCTAATCACTCAGTTTATATTAGCATTTTATGCGCTGAATCAAAAGCTCATTTTTTTTAGTTCAATTTGTTCAGCCACAAAAATTTGAAATTTGACTTCATCTTCAAATATATTACTTTTGTAGAGGGTGCAATATTAATCAAATATTTCCTAGGGGCTTCAGGGCAGAGAAAAGGTTGAGAACCTCTGCTTTAAACTAACAAAAAGTAATATATACGGTGCTTAAACTGACAAAAACTAATGGGTCTTCAAGTGATACGCCACATTCCATGACAAAATGACTAAGTTGAAAATTTTGTAATATTCTGAAGAAACTGAAAAACTTTTATTATTAGCTATTATTATTATTATTATTATTATTATTATTATTATTATATTATTAGTAGTAGTAGTAGTAGTAGTAGTAGTAGTAGTAGTAGTAGTAGTAGTAGTAGTAGTAGTAGTGGTAACATTGGTAGCAGTGGTAGTAGTAGTAGTAGTAGTAGTGGTAACATTGGTAGCAGTGGTAGTAGTAGTAGTAGTAGTAGTAGTAGTAGTAGTAGTAGTAGTAGTAGTAGTAGTAGTAGTAGAACATTGGTAGCAGTGGTAGTAGCAGTAGTAGTAGTAGTAGTAGTAGTAGTAGTAGTAACATTGGTAGCAGTGGTAGTAGTAGTAGTAGTAGTAGTAGTAACATTGGTAGCAGTGGTAGCAGTGGTAGTAGTAGTAGTAGTAGTAGTAGTAGTAGTAGTAGTAGTGGTAACATTGGTAGCAGTGGTAGTAGTAGTAGTAGTAGTGGTAACATTGGTAGCAGTGGTAGTAGTAGTAGTAGTAGTGTTAACATTGGTAGCAGTGGTAGTATTAGTAATTACTATTATTATATTCGTGGAAAGCGTAAAGTCCGTGCTGGTCATTCAGCAAAAAAGCAAAGAGGTTTAGAACATCAACTCTAAAGTAACCCAGCAAGTAACCCAGCAAGTAACCCAGCAAGTAACCCAGCAAGTAACCCAGCAAGTAACCCAGCAAGTAACCCAGCAAGTGGGAACAGTTGTAGAAAGTCGAGTCAACTCTAGGAAAGATACAACGCAGGTTTGAGTATTTAGAGACGGAGAGGCACTACGCAAGAAGTCACCCACCTTGAATAACAGGATAAGCTGAAGCTTTTAAGACTAGCAACACTGAAAACTAGTTATGACAAGGCAGATTTTTGCCGAAGCATTTAGGATACTGAACAAGGTAAAACATTTAAACCCAGATAATTTCTTCAAGACATCTAATACTCCTTATACAAGTGGCCACGTCGTTAAGTTTTTCAAGTAATTCTGGAGTACACTTGAAGTCCTTCATCCATCAGCGATCAATAATGAGGAATAATTTTTTTTACCCAACAGGTTGAATTAAGAACCGTGCGCGCATTTTCAAAATGTTGGTCCAGGTTTGCATCACAGAAAATGGGGAACTCTTTATTTGAAAAAAGGCTTCATTTCCTAACTAAAAAAGGAACCTTCACAATTCGGGATCTTATGCCACTACTCATCCAGTATTTCCCTTCAAACTGTCTGTTCCTATTTGCCCTATAAATTACTCAATGCAGTTTTAATTCTGCAATCATGTCTCCTGTCCTCTCTTTCAGGGTTCAGGTCCTTTAGTTTGGTATTCATAATGCACACTCGTCTGCTCAAGTATTATTGTAACATCTTAACCTGCCCATGTGTTCTAGACGTGCCTGATAAGGTGGAACACCGTACCTGTACTAAGCTGGTTCTAAGTTAATACTAAGCTGGGCCTAACATACGTTGTGTACAATATCCTCAAGGATTCTTTGAAGTTTTTGAAAACTGCTCTGAAATTCGCTTGCCTCGCATAGGCTGAAGATTCCATGACTGGTGTTTTGGGTGATATATTCAAAGGAATGTACACGACGAATCCTTTTCTTTTCTCGATGTTTCCAATTTCACTGCACCCAGGCTGTATTCCGTTTCCGATCTTACTTGAGAAGTGATTCCCAGGCGCCTCTGACCAGGGAAAAGAGTACAGCCATCCTTTCCCGGAGTGCATAACCTTGTAATTATTTATAAACTCTACAAACAATTTGTTTGACCTTACGTACAATTTCCTTGAAAGTCTTCACTCATGTGAAATACAGTGGTGTTTTAATACTAATCCTTGGGGAAGCCCACTTGTTACCCTTGGCTATCCTCACACTTACATTGCATCTTCTGTCTTCAGGATACACCTTATGCCTCTGGAAGACTTTCCGTTTTATTCTTACTTGCTCTTCTAGCTTGTGGATAAAACTTTGATAAGCAAACCGTGACTTTTATTTTGCAGAGCTAGACAATTAGTCCATCCTGTCTTTTGCTTTATCTCACCTCACACAATTGAGGTAGATTCGTCAGACAAGATTCTATCCTTCTGACTGCCTTTTCAATTACTTTAAAATTTTCAGGCTGTTCAAATTACAAGCAAAGAGCTGTTATCTTACATCAGCTCGTTTTAAGGCCCAGTTCTAACTATAGTATTCTACCATCCATCCCTCTCTTCCCCAGAGTGTGACCCAGAAGACACTGCTAACATTCAGGTACCTACTTGCTGCTAGGTGAACACAGACGACGAGTGAGTTGAAGACGGTACTTCTGAATCACGAGCCATGTCAACGATGCTTGCATGGAGTTCAGTAATTATTGTACATCAGCGATTTGTTGAACCTCTACGCTGGCTCACGTAATGGCTCTTATCCCTTCCTCAGTATCCATGATGCTGGATGTCCACTGGTAACTGTTGTTAACTTAAATCAGTAATTTCACTTCCTCAGTTACCATATAACTGTCTTCCAATAGGTTTATATTTTCTGGGTAATAAGGCCTTAATTTAATTTTTTTTGTTCCTCTTTAAATGTCTCCCTGAATTTTCTGTTTAGTTCTTCTCCTTCCTCCGTCGTCCACCGTTACTATTCCTCCTTCCTCCGTCGTCCACCATTATTATTCCTCCTTCCTCCGTCGTCCACCGTTACTATTCCTCCTCCCTCCGTCGTCCACCGTTACTATTCCTCCTTCCTCCGTCGTCCACCGATACTATTCTTCCTTCCTCCGTCGTCCACCTGTATCTATTCTTCCTTCCTCCGTCGTCCATACTCTGTTCGCTAATCCTCCTTCCTCCGACTCGTCCACCGTTGCTAATCCTCCTTCCTCCGTCGTCCACCGATACTATTCTTCCTTCCTCCGTCGTCCACCGTTACTTCTCATTTTCCTCCTTCCTCCGTCGTCCACCATATTTCTCCGTCTCGATACTATTCCTCCTTCCTCCGTCCCGTCTTCTCCTTCCTGTCACCGTTGCTAATCCTCCTTCCTCCGTCGTCCACCGTTACTATTCTTCCTTCCTCCGTCGTCCACCGATACTATTCTTCCTTCCTCCGTCGTCCACCGATACTATTCTTCCTTCCTCCGTCGTCCACCGTTGCTAATCTTCCTTCCTCCGTCGTCACGTACTATTCTCCTTCTCCGTTCACGTCTATCTCCTTCCTCGTCGTCCGATACTTTCTCTTCTCCGTCGTCACGATACTATTCTTCTCTCGTCGTCCACCGACTATTCCTCCTTCCTCCGTTCCGTCTATTCTCCTCCTCCGTGTCACGTCTAATCCTCCTTCCTCCGTCGTCCACCGATACTATTCTTCCTTCCTCCGTCGTCCACCGATACTATTCTTCCTTCCTCCGTCGTCCACCGATACTATTCTTCCTTCCTCCGTCGTCCACCGATACTATTCCTCCTTCCTCCGTCGTCCACCGTTACTATTCCTCCTTCCTCCGTCGTCCACCGTTGCTAATCCTCCTTCCTCCGTCGTCCACCGATACTATTCTTCCTTCCTCCGTCGTCCACCGATACTATTCTTCCTTCCTCCGTCGTCCACCGATACTATTCCTCCTTCCTCCGTCGTCCACCGTTACTATTCCTCCTTCCTCCTCGTCACCGTTGCTAATCCTCCTTCCTCCGTCGTCCACCGATACTATTCTTCCTTCCTCCGTCGTCCACCGATACTATTCTTCCTTCCTCCGTCGTCCACCGATACTATTCTTCCTTCCTCCGTCGTCCACCGATACTATTCCTCCTTCCTCCGTCGTCCACCGTTACTATTCCTCCTTCCTCCATCGTTCACCGTTGCTAATCCTCCTTCCTCCGTCGTCCACCGATACTATTCTTCCTTCCTCCGTCGTCCACCGATACTATTCTTCCTTCCTCCGTCTTTCCACCGATACTATTTCCTTCCTTTCCTTTCACGTCTCGTCCACCGATACTATTCCTCCTTCCTCCGTCGTCCACCGTTACTATTCCTCCTTCTTCCGTCGTCCACCGATACTAATCCTCCTTCCTCCGTCGTCCACCGTTACTAATCCTCCTTCCTTCGGAAATATCCCTTTCAATAATTATTTTCTTTATCATTTATTACCATATTTAACAGGGTTTTCTTTCCTTCGCAACTGAGGTTTGTCATCCAAATCACGATTTTTCAAACATAATTTTTAAACTGCTTGTAAATGTTGCTCACTTCTTTGTTTACTGGTTTTACTATGCTCCTAAACCCTGCAGTTTATTATGCTGTCTTTTGTTTTTTTAGCGTTTAAACATTTGTTTGTGCTGAGGGTTTCTAGTTTTTATAAAGCAAGGTCCAGGTGTGCCACGTGTCGTCCTTGGCATCCAATAAACTTTGTTAGTGTCCCTGTCGGATGTAAACAAACCCTGCTGTCAGTTGGCGTTTCTTTCTGTCGGATGTAAACAAACCCTGCTGTCAGTTGGCGTTTCTTTCTGTCGGATGTAAACAAACCCTGCTGTCAGTTGGCGTTTCTTTCCTTGCTTTTATATTATCTTTCATTCTTTCTCTCTCTGATTCTCTATATCTCTCTGATTCTCTCACTCATTCTATCTCTCACTCATTCTATCCCTCACTCATTCTATCTCTCACTCATTCTATCTCTCTCCCCGTTATAACCATTGTTTGTCCTGTTATATTAATCGAGATGGCTTGATGGGATTCACTTAAACGAGATCCATGTAAAAGGGATCACAAGACTTTCATTTTTTTTTACTTCCTCCTCCAACTTTTCTAGTTAACTTCATTCATAACTCAAAGACGCCTCATTTAAGTGCCTTCAAATGGTGAACACTTGTGTATGGTGACGAGGAACAGATGATGTCGTTCACGTAACCTACGATCAAAGTTGTTGAACACGTTCCCAGCATCCTGTTATGGCTCGTAAAACTTCCGAAACCCTTGGTTCAAAACGTTCAAAAATGAACGTTTCAAAAATGTGTAGGTACAAATCCGACGATTGTATGTGTAAAATAGTGATTTTTTTTTATTCGTTTAAATCATGTTATATAAATTTCACTTTGCCTTTTCTGGACGGCATCAATATTTATTCGGTGATGCATCACTGGACCAGAATAGTTCTTATTAAGTTTAGTTTGCGTGTAGGAAAATTTGTTGATGTACTAAAAGAGTAAAATAGTCTCGGAGTCGTTGGAATCTGTCCCATAACTGGAGAATGACTCATCTGATCGGCTTCAAATTTTCACTAGTAGTTTGGATTTCTGAACACAAGGCTCACGCTGCTACTGGCTGCCGTAAGTCCTAATTCCAATTTTATTGAATAAATGTTGATTTTCATTTTGTATTCAATAACTAGAGACTGGTAGGTAAGACACATAAGTAACAGTTAGGTAACTTTATTCCGAAACGTTTCGCCTACTGTAGGTGAAACGTTTCGGAATAAAGATACCTAACTGTTACTTATGTGTCTTACCTACCATCCTGTCGGTATTGTATACCTTAGTCTGGGTAGGTACAAAGTTGAAATTCTACCGAGTTAAAAAAAAAAAGTGGAATCGTTTAAATCAGATCAATTACTGGAGAATGTCTTCTCTGATCGGCTTCAAACTTTTACCATAGCTGGGATTGATTAAAACACAGCTTATCCCTCACTTATCAACGTATGCCACACACATTGCAGTACTCCAATGTCGTTAATTGAGGCCCAGGGGCTGAGGTTATAGAATACGGGGATACCTCACAGTCGTCGCTCGATCCCAGAAATACATGTTGTTTACTTTGAGGTCAGAATTTTCCTTCAAATCTTGGCAAAGGGAAGTTCCCACCTCTGTGAATACGAAAACAAATTATTGTGAATATTTCATAACATATATGGAATGCATTAATTGGACCTAAGATGAAAACATGAACAAAAACAGGAGGTAAAATGATGCTTGTACGAGACGTATACCACGACGGGACACTCATCACGTCAGCCGTCCCGCCCTTCAGGAGGCGGCTCCGGTACTCCTGGTTCCTGGTCACCGTCCTTCAGTGCTTCAGGAGGCGGCTCCGGTACTCTTGGTTCCTGGTCACCGTTCTTCAGTGCTTCAGGAGGCGGCTCCGGTACTCCTGGTTCCTGGTCACCGTTCTTCAGTGCTTCAGGAGGCGGCTCCGGTACTCCTGGTTCCTGGTCACCGTTCTTCAGTGCTTCAGGAGGCGGCTCCGGTACTCCTGGTTCCTGGTCACCGTTCTTCAGTGCTTCAGGAGGCGGCTCCGGTACTCCTGGTTCCTGGTCACCCAGAACCGTGAAGACGTAGAGTCCTACGCTGTGAAGGCCAAAGCTTAAAAAACAACATTACGAGATGTATGTTAAGTAGACGTTATGTCTAAACTCAGACATTAGTATATTAAGCTGAGCTTAATCAGATGGCGAACAATATGTTAAGGCGGCATTATTTGTTAGTTTACTTATCAGGAAATTACCTGGACCCTTTTCTAACTTTTTTTTTCAGTTCTTCTCCCTCTGCGGTACTTTATGTTTTACACTGCTTCGTCCTCTGCAGTGCTTCGTCCTCTGTAGTGCTTCGTCCATTGTAGTGCTTCGTCCTCTGTAGTGCTTCGTCCTCTGCAGTGCTTCGTCCTCTGCAGTGCTTCGTCCTTTGCAGTGCTTCGTCCTCTGCAGTGTTTCGTCCTCTGCAGTGCTTCCTCTGCAGTGCTTCGTCCGCTGCAGTGCTTCGTCCTCTGCAGTGTTTCGTCCTCTGCAGTGCTTCGTCCTTTGCAGTGTTTCGTCCTCTGCAGTGCTTCGTCCTCTGCAGTGCTTCGTCCTCTGCAGTGCTTCGTCCGCTGCAGTGCTTCGTCCTCTGCAGTGCTTCGTCCGCTGCAGTGCTTCGTCCTCTGCAGTGCTTCGTCCTCTGCAGTGCTTCGTCCTCTGCAGTGCTTCGTCCGCTGCAGTGCTTCGTCCTCTGCAGTGCTTCGTCCTCTGCAGTGCTTCGTCCGCTGCAGTGCTTCGTCCTCTGCAGTGCTTCGTCCTCTGCAGTGCTTCGTCCGCTGCAGTGCTTCGTCCTCTGCAGTGCTTCGTCCTCTGAAGTGCTTCGTCCGCTGCAGTGCTTCGTCCTCTGCAGTGCGTCCTCCTCTGCAGTGCTTCGTCCTTTGCAGTGCTTCGTCCTCTGCAGTGCTTCGTCCTCTGCAGTGCTTCGTCCTCTGCAGTGCTTCGTCCGCTGCAGTGCTTCGTCCTCTGCAGTGCTTCGTCCTCTGCAGTGCTTCGTCCGCTGCAGTGCTTCGTCCTCTGCAGTGCTTCGTCCTCTGCAGTGCTTCGTCCGCTGCAGTGCTTGTCCTCTGCAGTGCTTCGTCCTCTGCAGTGCTTCGTCCGCTGCAGTGCTTCGTCCTCTGCAGTGCTTCGTCCTCTGCAGTGCTTCGTCCGCTGCAGTGCTTCGTCCTCTGCAGTGCTTCGTCCTCTGCAGTGCTTCGTCCGCTGCAGTGCTTCGTCCTCTGCAGTGTTTCGTCCTCTGCAGTGCTTCGTCCGCTGCAGTGCTTCGTCCTCTGCAGTGCTTCGTCCTCTGCAGTGCTTCGTCCGCTGCAGTGCTTCGTCCTCTGCAGTGCTTCGTCCTCTGCAGTGCTTCGTCCTCTGCACTGCTTCGTCCTCTGCAGTTCTTCGTCCGCTGCAGTGCTTTGTCCGCTGTAGTGCTTTGTCCGCTGCAGTGCTTCGTCCGCTGCAGTGCTTTGTCCGCTGCAGTGCTTCGTCCTCTACAGTGCTTCGTCCTCTGCAGTGCTTCGTCCGCTGTAGTGCTTCGTCCTCTGCAGTGCTTCGTCCGCTGCAGTTCTTTGTCTGCTGTAGTGCTTTGTCCGCTGCAGTGCTTCGTCCGCTGCAGTGCTTTGTCCGCTGCAGTGCTTCGTCATCTACAGTGCTTCGTCCTCTGCAGTGCTTCGTCCGCTGTAGTGCTTCGTCCTCTGCAGTGCTTCGTCCGCTGCAGTTCTTTGTCCGCTGCAGTGCTTCGTCCGCTGCAGTGCTTCGTCCTCTGCAGTGCTTTGTCCGCTGCAGTGCTTTGTCCTCTGCAGTGCTTTGTCCTCTGCAGTGCTTTGTCCTCTGCAGTGCTTTGTCCGCTGCAGTGCTTTGTCCTCTGCAGTGCTTTGTCCGCTGCAGTGCTTTGTCATCTGCAGTGCTTTGTCCGCTGCAGTGCTTCGTCCTCTGCAGTGCTTTGTCCGCTACAGTGCTTTGTCCGCTGCAGTGCTTCGTCCTCTGCAGTGCTTCGTCCGCTGCAGCGCTTTGTCCGCTGCAGTGCTTCGTCCTCTGCAGTGCTTCGTCCGCTGCAGTGCTTTGTCCGCTGCAGTGCTTCGTCCTCTGCAGTGCTTTGTCCGCTGCAGTGCTTTGTCCGCTACAGTGCTTCGTCCTCTGCAGTGCTTCGTCCGCTGCGGTGCTTTGTCCGCTGCAGTGCTTCGTCCGCTGCAGTGCTTTGTCCGCTGCAGCGCTTTGTCCTCTGCAGTGCTTCGTCCGCTGCAGTGCTTTGTCCGCTGCAGTGCTTCGTCCTCTGCAGTGCTTCGTCCTCTGCAGTGCTTCGTCCGCTGCAGTGCTTCGTCCGCTGTAGTGCTTTGTCCGCTGATGTGCTTCGTCCTCTGCAGTGGTTTGTCCGCTGCAGTGCTTTGTCCTCTGCAGTGCTTTGTCCGCTGCAGTGCTTTGTCCGCTGCAGTGCTTCGTCCTCTGCAGTGCTTCGTCCGCTGCAGTGCTTTGTCCGCTGCAGTGCTTCGTCCGCTGCAGTGCTTTGTCAGCTGCAGTGCTTCGTCCTCTGCAGTGCTTTGTCCGCTGCAGTGCTTCGTCCGCTGCAGTGCTTTGTCCGCTGCAGTGCTTCGTCCTCTGCAGTGCTTCGTCCTCTACAGTGCTTCGTCCGCTGCAGTGCTTCGTCCTCTGCAGTGCTTCGTCCTCTGCAGTGCTTCGTCCGCTGCAGTGCTTCGTCCTCTGCAGTGCTTCCTCCTCTGCAGTGCTTCGTCCGCTGCATTACTTCCTCCTCTGCAGTAGTTTGTCCGCTGCATATAAGTATAACAATGCAGTGTTTTACTGTTGGAACATTGTTGCCATCATCATAATGAAGCAGCTGTTGCGTTTGTTCTTTTTTCCAGCAAAGGTGCACCCAGGAGTGGTATGGCTGTAGTGGCTCGCATCCTGGGAGAGATGCCAGCCACTACAGTCATACCCTAGAAAATAACAGGCTTTAAAATAAGCTCAGGTAGGACAAGAGCTCTAACCTGTAAATTTAACGGTGTAAATATCTTGTGTTGGTATGGGACTCACACACAGGTATTACCATGGACGTCAGATGCATGGCGCCATGCTCTGCATGAGACAGCTGGTACAGTTCATCGTAGTAGCCGGGAACAATATTGTCAACTGAGCCAAGACCAAGACAGTGAACCAGGTCAATAGCTACTGGGGTTCAGTCACAGCACGTGCGCAGTATGCACATCTGACGCCTAACACAGCAGCATATGGTGACAGTATACCGCTTAGGAAGACAACAGCTCCTATGTTAGAATAAAACGACCCGGGAGAGGTTATCATGCCAAACTAGTCGCTTGAGGAACAAAGAGGATAGTACCATCAGTGTTGTTTACTAGGATAAGAAAGGTAAGAATGATCTTCGGAAACATTAACACACTATTTTACTTTAGTTTTCACAAAATACGTGCAACCAATTATCAAATGCACAAAGCACCTCTTCAGAGGTATGCTACCAAAAAAGAAGCAGAGCAACTACGAGGCATGAACCCAGAGTAAAGTCTTCAGGAACTACGAGGCATGAACCCAGAGTCATGTCTTCAGGAACTACGAAGCATGAACCCGGAGTCAAGTCTTCAGGAACTACGAGGCATGAACCCAGAGTCAAGTCTTCAGGAACTACGAAGCATGAACCCAGAGTCAAGTCTTCAGGAACTACGAGGCATGAACCCAGAGTCAAGTCTTCAGGAACTACGAAGCATGAACCCCGAGTCAAGTCTTCAGGAACTACGAGGCATGAACCAAGAGTCAAGTCTACAAGAACTACGAGGCATGAACCCAGAGTTAAGTCTTCAGGAACTACGAGGCATGAACCCAGAGTCAAGTCTTCAGGAACTACGAGGCATGAACCCAGAGTCAAGTCTTCAGGAACTACGAGGCATGAACCAAGAGTCAAGTCTTTAGGAACTACGAGGCATGAACCCAGAGTCAAGTCTTCAGGAACTACGAGGCATGAACCAAGAGTCATGACTTCAGGAACTACGAGGCATGAACCAAGAGTCAAGTCTTCAGGAACTACGAGGCATGAACCAAGAGTCAAGTCTTCAGGAACTACGAGGCATGAACCAAGAGTCAAGTCTTCAGGAACTACGAGGCATGAACCAAAAGTTATGACTTCAGGAACTACGAGGCATGAACCAAGAATCAAGACTTCAGGAACTACGAAGCATGAACCAAGAGTCATGACTTCAGGAACTACGAGGCATGAACCAAGAGTCAAGTCTTCAGGAACTACGAAGCATGAACCAAGAGTCATGACTTCAGGAACTACGAGGCATGAACCAAGAATCAAGACTTCAGGAACTACGAAGCATGAACCAAGAGTCATGACTTCAGGAACTACGAGACGTGAACCAAGAGTCAAGACTTCAGGAACTACGAGGCATGAACCAAGAGTCATGACTTCAGGAACTACGAGACGTGAACCAAGAGTCAAGACTTCAGGAACTACGAAGCATGAACCAAGAGTCATGACTTCAGGAACTACGAGACGTGAACCAAGAGTCAAGACTTCAGGAACTACGAAGCATGAACCAAGAGTCAAGTCTTCAGGAACTACGAGGCATGAACCAAGAATCAAGACTTCAGGAACTACGAGGCATGAACCAAGAGTCAAGACTTCAGGAACTAGATATCGGTCATTGGAGGAGCGTAAACCAAAAAGAATATTCCAGAAAATGTAAAATAATCAGGACCATATAAATGTTAGACAAATAAATATTCCCAGACATATAAATATTTCGAGACAATATAAATATTCAATAATCCGTGATATGCAGAATATTCTGGAAAATACAGAAAATATAGAATACATTTAGAATATTCCGGGACATTCATAATATTCGGAGATATACACAGGATAAACAAGGAGTCTAATATGGTAAGGTCACGGTTGAGGGATCGCAGAAGAGAAGGGTACACCCAAACCTGCCATAAAGATTACAGAAAGCGTTTTACTGCGTAAGATAAAAAATGAAGTGAGTTAGGTAACAGTACAGAAGAGGTAGACACTGTAACTGGATTAGGAAACAAACAAAAAAAACACAGGAATCTCCCAGGGTAAAGAGGTTGGAGGCCTACGAGCTGGTTTTCAGCCCCTCACACACACTAATACATTACACACACTAATACATTACACACATTAATACATTACACACACTAATACATTACACACACTAATACATTACACAAAAATAGCCATTTTAATGACCGGGCTTATTTGTCAGCATTCTGAAAAGCAAATATAATAAAAGAGGTGGGGCTAGGAGCTACGAATCGACCCCTGCAACCACAAATGAGTACAAATAGGCGAGTACACACACACACAACAATAACATTGCCAACTATCCTCTAAGTAGACTACACCACTGTTGAATGAAAGTTTGAAGCCGAGCTGATCAAGCGTTCCTAAGTTATATAGGAAACATTTATAATTTATCTATTATTTACTGTAAAAGATAAGCAAATTCTAAATACATATCATTGAAATTCAATTGAAAGGGCGAAGATGCTGTCTCTGAGGTGAAAGAGGCAGACTAGATTCCTAAAAAGATATTAAAATGTTCTAAGACACTATTTTAAAGAAACTAAATGGTACAAAATATTTCATGTGGCAGATATAAACTAAATATACCGACCAGCTCGCAAAAAAATAAAAAAATCCACAGCAAGTGTTGGAGCCACGAAATACAATTCTTGGAACCAAGACAGAAACAAAATCCAAGGCAGACGCTAAGCAGATACAGCAGATACAGATAACCAAGCAAGAAATAAGCTAAGGAGGAGGAGGAGGAAGAAAATTTGAAAAAAGAAGTGGAAGGGGAGGACTAGAAGTGTAAGGGGAGGACTAGAAGTGTAAGGGGAGGCCAAGAAGTGGAAGGGGAGGACTAGAAGTGGAAGGGGAGGCCAAGAAGTGGAAGGGGGGGACTAGAAGTGGAAGGGAGGACTAGAAGGGGAAGACAAGAAGTGGAAGGGGAGGACTAGAAGTGGAAGGGGAAGACAAGAAGTGGAAGGGAAAGACAAGAAGTGGAGAAGGAGAAAGTAGAGGAGGAGAGGGAAGAAAGAGCAACAAGTGTTTGTGACCAACACTTTCCTCACTGTCCTCCCCACCATCACTCTGTCCTCCCCACCATCACTCTGTCCTCCCCACCATCACTCTGTCCTCCCCACCATCACTCTGTCCTCCCCACCATCATTATGTTCACTACTACTTTCTCCAGTCTCACCCACTCCTTGGTCTTCCTCCCTCACCATCCTCCCTTCCCCTCCCTTACCCCACGCCTCCACTATTCTCCCTACTCTCTCTTCCCTCCGTTCCTTACTTTTCCACCATTATTCTCATCACCCTCTCCACTATCCATTTATTCATATGTGTATTTATGAGTTTTTGTGCTTAAATATATATACTCGTATCTTCTTTCAACAAATCGTCGTATCCCACCGAGGCAGCGTGACCTGAAAACAAAAACGAAAATTTATCTTTGCTCCGGCATTTTAGTCGCCTCTTACGACACGCATGACTTACGGAGGAAGAATTTTGCTCTATTTTCCCATGGAGATAAGTGGAAATAAACAAGAACTAGTAAGAAAATAGAAGAAAACCCAGAGGCGTGTATATATATATATATATATATATATATATATATATATATATATATATATATATATATATATATGCTTGTACATGAATGTGTAGTGTGACCTAAGTGTAAGTAGAAGTAGCAAGATGTTCCTGAAATCTTGCATGTTTATGAGACAGAAAAAAGGCACCAGCAATCCTACCATCATGTAAAACAATTACAGGCTTCCGTTTTACACTCACTTGGCAGGACGGTAGTACCTCCCTGGGCGGTTGCTGTCTAATTAGGATATACTTATATATGGTGGTTGAATATTTTAAATCCATCTCTCTCTTTTCCCCTCTTTATATATAAACTATCTCTCAGTCCATAGCAAGATTCGAACCTGTGTTCTCCCATATTTTGCAATGCTTAAAAATTCTCAAACGGATTATTTACAAACATTGTCTCATAGTCCACAGAGGTGTGGTTGCTTTTGAAATCTTTTCGATTTTCGATTGAGCAGTAGGAGTCGCAAGAACTGTTCCCAGTACTGACCGTATATTTGCTCTTTGAAGTATCTGATGGTGTTGTTGAGGGAGGTGTAGAGGGCAACTGTCTTAGTGAGGGGATGAAGAGGGGAAAACTGCTTTGGTAGAGGTGTTGGAGAGAGTAACTGTTATGGTTAGGGGGCGGAGGGGGCGTTATGTGCCGGGGGAGGGAAGACGCATTGCGTGGGTTGCAGAATGGGTGATGTACATTATACTATATCAAAGAAGCGCTAAACTGGTCTGGGTCATATAACACAAGGAGAGGTCCTTCTTATAACTGAAAGACGGATCTGCTAGCCACTATTACTCATCTAATTTTTCCTATGGCAAACCTTTGAATGTCTCAATATATATATATATATATATATATATATATATATATATATATATATACATCTTGATCCTAGTACACATGTTAAAGGACTAAAGACATATTTTATAACCTGTGACATTAATAATACGAATTGTTTCGTTAGGATTCACAATAGTGAACCGTCCTCGTCCCAGTGGGATCTGATGAATCGCATCCCAAATATCATGCAACTAATAGTCACAACCCAGTGCGTGCATACCCGTGAACTTGTCTGCACAGCTCTCGTCTCACCACAACTTTCTTCTTCAAGCACAAGTCTCACTCACTAGCAACGAGTCGTAGTGAACAAAGCGACTTCGGTGGAAGCTGTAATAAAAGAGAATGTGTCAGATACGTCATGAACTTCTTAAGACTAGTTTCGAGGCAGCTAGGAAGTACAATGATCTGTATTTGGAAGTGTTAGAGGTTGGCCCAGAAAGTAGCTTCGAGTCTAGAAATCTGTAAAACCAGTGCATAGTAATAAATGCGATGTTAAAGCTGTCAATCCACTGCAGCAACAAGTATGTGGGTACACACACGTAGTCTGCCATTGCAAAAGCAGAGGAATAACAATAACCCGGCGCACACTCCAGCATCTCTGCTTCACCTCTCCTCTCTCTCACCTTTTGCAACTCATGTCCATCTTTTCATAATAAACTAAAGAGTCATGTAGTGAGCTCTTGTACCCAGTGCATCATCCCCAAACCCCAAACTTTCCCATCTACCCAACTTTTCAAACCTTGTGAGAGGTGTTGTACCCAATACAACTGCCGTCTGTCCTCTTTACCCAATTGAGAGAACTCGTATGTCCAGAACGAATTGTAGACACCAACCATTCCAAGATGATACTATCTAACCATACAAGAGAGCGAAAAAGTAATGTGAAGGACCTGAGAGTGATGATGTCAGAGGATCTCGCCTTCAAAGACCGCAAGAATGTATCTACAGCATCTGCTAGGAAATTGATAGGATGGATAATGAGAACCTTCAAAACTAGGGACGACAAGCCCATGATGATTCTCTTCAAATCGCTTGTTCTCTCTAGGCTGGAATACTGCTGTACACTAACGTCCCCCTTCAAGGCTGGCGACATTGATGACCTGGAGAGTGTACACAGAACTTTCACGGCACACATAAGTACGATAAGGCACCTAAATTACTGGGAACGGTTGAAGGTCCTTGATTTGTATTCCCTGGAGCGCAGGCGAGAGAGGTACATGATAATATACACTCGGAAGGTCCTGGAGGGATTGGTACCAAACCTGCACACGAAAATAACTCCCTATGAAAGCAAAATACTCGGCAGGAGATGCAACACATCCGCAATGAAAAGGGGTGCTACTAGTACATTGGGAGACACCACAATAAGTGTCCGGGACCCAAGACTGTTCAACTGCCTCCCAGCATACATAAGGGGGATTACCAATAGACCCCTGGCTGTCTTCAAGAAGGCATTGGACATGCACCTAAAGTCAGTACCTGACCAACCGGGCTGTGGTTCGTACGTCAGTTTGCGTGCGGCCAGCAGTAAGAGCCTGGTTGATCAGACCCTGATCCACCATGAGGCCTGGTCTCAGACTGAGCCGTGGGGGCGTTGACCCCCGAAACCCTCTCCAGGTAAACTCCAGGTATCGTTCTCTCATATGTCTGGCAAATGGAAGCCTGATAAGAATTTAACATTCAGGCACTACTGGTTCTCTCTCTGTCTTTTCAACAAGTTACCGGACAAACCCTACAAACATTTACTTTATTATTTCATTTTATTAACACATCGGCCGTTTCCCACCAAGGCAGGGTGGCCCGTAAAAGAAAAACTTTCATCATTATTCACTCCATCACTGTCTTGCAAGAGGCATGCTTACACTACAGTTATTAAAGTGCAATATTTAACATCCCTCCTTCAGAGTGCAGGCACTGTACTTCCCATCTCCAGGACTCAAGTCCGGCCTGCCGGTTTCCCTGAATCCCTTCATAAATGTTACTTTGCTTCCACTCCAACAGCACGTCAAGTATTAAAATCCATTTGTCTCCATTCACTATCAAATACGCACATGCATGCTTGCTGGAAGTCCAAGCCCCTCGCACACAAAACCTCCTTTACCCCCTCTCTCCAACCTTTCCTAGGCCGACCTCTACCCCGCCTTCCCTCCACTACAGATTTATACACTGTCGAAGTCATTCTACTTTGTTCCATCCTCTCTACATGTCCGAACCACCTCAACAACCCCTCCTCAGCCCTCTGGATAATAGTCTTTGTAATCCCGCACCTTCTCCTAATTTGTACACTTCGAATTCGCTGCATTATATTCACACCACATAATTGATCTCAGACATGACATCTCCACTGCCTCCAGCCTTCTCCTTGTTGCAACATTCACCACCCATGCCTCACACCCATATAAGAGTGTTGGTATACCTATACTCTCATACATTTCCCTCTTTGCTTCCATGGACAAAGTTCTTTGTCTCCACAGACTCCGAAGTGCACCACTCACCCTTTTATCCTCATCAATTCTATGGTTCACCTCATCCTTCATAGACCCATCTGCTGACACGTCCACTCCCAAATATCTGAATACATTCACCTCCTCCATACTCTCTCCCTCCAATCTGATATACAATCTTTCATCACCTAATCTTTTTATTATCCTCATCACCTTACTCTTTCCTATATTCACTTTCAATTTCCTTCTTTTACACACCCTACCAAACTCATCCACTAATTTCTGCAGCTTCTCTTCAGAATCTCCCAAAAGCACAGTGTCATCAGCAAAAAGAAGCTGTGACAACTCCCATTTTCTTTATCTTTTAACCCCACACCTCTTGCAAACTTTTACTTATATTCAGAATACACTCAAGTGTTTCTTTATATTTCTCATTCCTATAATAGTTCCTTTCCAGCGGAGACGACGATCCCCTGAACCATTAACAAAAGAAATGTGTAACTACACCACTTACTCCCCCTCCTACCCACACATTTAAGAGTTCGTTGTGACCACCACTACTACTACTACCACCACCACCACTGTAGTACATCCCTGCCCCTCGCAACACACTTCATGTACTATCACCACCACCACTGTAGTACATCCCTGCCCCTCGCAACACAATTCATGTACTATCACCACCACCACTGTAGTACATCCCTGCCCCTCGCAACACACACTTCATGTACTATCACCACCACCACTGTAGTACATCCCTGCCCCTCGCAACACACACTTCACGTACTATCACCACCAACACTGTTGTACATCCCTACCCCTCGCAACACACACTTCACGTACTATCACCACCACCACTGTTGTACATCCCTACCCCTCGCAACACACACTTCACGTACTATCACCACCACCACCACTACCACTGTAGTACATCCCTGCCCCTCGCAACACACACTTCATGTACTATCACCAACACCACTGTAGTACATCCTGCCCCTCAACCACACTTCATGTACTATCACCACCACCACTGTAGTACATCCCTGCCCCTCGCAACACACACTTCATGTACTATCACCACCACCACTGTAGTACATCCCTGCCCCTCGCAACACACACTTCATGTACTATCACCACCAACCCCTGTTGTACATCCCTCCCCTCGCAACACACACTTCACGTACTATCACCACCACCACTTTAGTACATCTCTGCCCCTCGCAACACACACTTCATGTACTATCACCACCACCACTGTAGTACATCCCTGCCCCTCGCAACACACACTTCACGTACTATCACCACCACCACTGTAGTACATCCCTGCCCCTCGCAACACACACTTCATGTACTATCACCACCACCACTGTAGTACATCCCTGCCCCTCGCAACACACACTTCACGTACTATCACCACCACCACTGTAGTACATCCCTGCCCTCGCAACACACACTTCAGTACTATCACCACCACCACTGTAGTACATCCTGCCCCTCGCAACACACACTTCACGTACTATCACCACCACCACTGTAGTACATCCCTGCCCCTCGCAAACACACTTCACGTACTATCCACCACCACCACTGTAGTACATCCCTGCCCCTCGCAACACACACTTCAGTACTATCACCACACCACTGTAGTACATCCTGCCCCTCGCAACACACACTTCACGTACTATCACCACCACCACTGTAGTACATCCCTGCCCCTCCAACACACACTTCACGTACTATCACCACCACCACTGTAGTACATCCTGCCCCTCGAACACACACTTCACGTACTATCACCACCACCACTGTAGTACATCCCTGCCCCTCGCAACACACACTTCACGTACTATCACCACCACCACTGTAGTACATCCCTGCCCCTCGCAACACACACTTCACGTACTATCACCACCACCACTGTAGTACATCCCTGCCCCTCGCAACACACTTCACGTACTATCACCACCACCACTGTAGTACATCCCTGCCCCTCGCAACACACACTTCACGTACTATCACCACCACCACTGTAGTACATCCCAGCCCCTCGCAACACACACTTCACGTACTATCACCACCACCACTGTAGTACATCCCTGCCCCTCGCAACACACTTCACGTACTATCACCACCACCACTGTAGTACATCCCTGCCCCTCGCAACACACTTCATGTACTATCACCACCACCACTGTAGTACATCCCTGCCCCTCGCAACACACTTCATGTACTATCACCACCACCCTGTAGTACATCCCAGCCCCTCGCAACACACTTCACGTACTACTCGTAAATCTTCAAAAATAATTTAAGTTTTTCACTCAATAAAAATCTGGTAATTTCCTCGTCTTATTACATGTACTCTGCCTTGTCGCTAACAATAGTTATTACTCAGAGTATTGAACAAATGCGTAAATGCCTTCTGTATTTTATTGCTACCATCTTTGTGTCCATGTGGCTAACATAGCTTTTGAGGCACTAGAGGAGAGTCATTATCACTTGAAATGTTCTTCTCTTGTATAAACGGTTGAGCTCTTTTTTAATAAATAAATCGTAACCTAGTAATTTGTATTTAAATATTTAATTAAATATTTATTAAATAATATAATTTACTTAAATTTAAACAATTTAAATATTTAGTATATATATATATATATATATATATATATATATATATATATATATATATATATATATATATATATATATATATATATATATATATATATATATATATATATATATATATATATATATATATATATATATATATGTATGTATATATATATATACATGTATATAGTATTGAAACCACGAAACAAGTTGTACAGAATCATTTACCAAACTGCGGCCAGCCGGGATTAGATCATGCAACACATTCTCCCGCCTCAAGACACAGAACAACGTTCACATCTCCTTAACCACTTGACCAACGATCCTACAAGAATGATGCCTCCAGCAGATACATGATACGAGGACACTCGAGGAAGTGGTAAGTTCAAGGCTAATTTCAACCACCTCCCGTTTGAATACCAGCCTCCACAAGCAGTTAATTAAGTAATGAAACCACGAAACAAGTGGTATTGAAAGTGAAAGGTGTTCTGTCTTTTGAGGCGGAAGAGAATGTGTCGCAGGATCTGCTAACAGCAGAAAAGGCAATTTTGAAGGCAACGAAAGAGGGAAAAGCGACAAAGATTGACGAAACGTGAGAGCCTTTGGACCCGACAAACTCCCTCAAGCTTCCCCAGGCCCTCACGATCAACCGCATGTTACAGCGCGAAGATCCATCGACTTGAGACTCAGAGGACAACTTCTGAGAGGCTCTCCTGATGGTGGAAAACAAAGGTCGTCAAGGTCAAACTCGGGAAAGAGCACTAAGAAGAGTAATTCCAATACCTATTGCAAGTTGTCGACCAACACCGAAAGAAATATCCAGAAACTACGAAGAGTTCTTTGACAAATAGTGGTGTGACCAGCCACAATACCCATCCTAGGTGGAGAGGACCCACGGGTCGTCCTGTGGTAACTTCAGCCTTTGAGAGCCACCCTTAAAATATTATTCTTTAGGCAAAATTTTTTCGAAATTATTTTCTCATGAAGGGGAATAAGTTTAAGAGGTGGGAAAGTAGAAATTTTCAAATTTATTTTCATACATAATAGAGTGGAGCACTTTAATATTCACAGTTCAATATAATATGGCTCATTTACGTTAGGTATTAAAGAGAATTTAATCTACAAGATATAGATGTAAATTTGATAACTATTTTCACGATCGTTCACACAGTTATACGAGGTAACCGGAGACCGAAAGAGCCTAACCAATATAAAAAACAAATGGCTATGCGGTCTGAGTCTTACTTAACACTAGGGATTAGCAACAAGACAGTGAAATGCATTACAGTGATGTAGTAAATGTGCACTCAGTTCTTTCGTACATCCCCCCCCCCCGAAAAAAAATAGTTATTTATATTTCATAAATAAATTTCCTATGTGGATGTTACTTAACACTTTAACAAGTCATGTCGCATTAATTGCACATGTGTCTTTTTTATCTGACATATTGTCGGTAATTCTACCAACATTATTACAACTAATTACCTTGGTTGCCTGTCTTCTTACACCAAGCAGCTTCGTTTAATGAAGACAAGCAAGTGTTGTGGTTTAAAGACAATGTAAACAATCATAATAAATTTACAAGTGGTGTGGTTTCAAGACAATGAAATCAATCATAGTAAATTTACAAAGGTGAAAAAGATGCAGGCAAAAGTTTCCAATAGCCGAGGAATCCTACGTAATTACACCAACACTGCTAAAATACTTTCCTTGATACGAAGTTCTTTTTTTTATTGACTCGGTTGGAATCATAAGACCAGCAAATTTTTTTCTAAATCCAGTTATCTGAGGTTTTAGTCGTATCCATTACGTTTTGGATATTATGTCTTGTTGGGTTCAAGACATCATCATCATCATCATAATCATCATCATCATCATCATCATCATCATCTCAATGATAAAAGAAAGACTCCGGAAAACAGGAGAACTTTTGTTTGTACTGCAAAGGTACACAACGTTTCGCTCACATATAGTGAAATTTCCCAAGTGAATCTTTAATATATATATATATATATATATATATATATATATATATATATATATATATATATATATATATATATATATATATATATATATATATATATATATGACGTACCAAATAGGTAAAACTTTTTTTTTTCATTTTTGGTCTCCGAGGAATGAACGTTGGAGACCAAAAAATGAGCGAAACTTCACCAAATTGAACTCATTTCATGATTCAGCTGATATGCTGCATTATCAGTTCAAATTCGTAGCTCAAAAAAAACCGTTGGTAGAACTAATTTACTGAAATTTTGAGGGAGCCTGGATATGTGGAGGCCTCACCACCTCGTAGTACCTTGTCCCATATGACTGAGGGAGGGAACGTAACTGGCGTGTGTTCCCACTACATAGCAGGGTAGCAGCACATTGTGGATGTACCCAATTTTTGCCTTTTAAAAACAAGGACAACCAAAACATTATCACAGTCATATATAACGCTGGACAGAGCGAGTCCGTAAAGACACGCTGGAAGTTGTAGTGTTAACCTCATGCTAGACCCTCTTTCACTCCCCCCTCCCCCCGCTAGATTCCGTGTCTGCCATCCCTTCCCCTCCCAGCGCTAGTTCCGTGTTTACTCCCACGTCCGCCCCACGCTAGCTCAGTGTCCGGTTTACACTCACTCCGAGAACACTTGACGCACGAACTGCGAACGCATGATGAACGTTCCCGTGTACACCACCTACACTCATGTAAGCACTGGAAAAAAGGTGGGCACTGGCAGAGGTGGGCACTGGCAAAGAGGTGGGCAGTGGCAAAGAGGTGGACACTGGCAAAGAGGTGGGCACTGGCAAAGAGGTGGACACTGGCAAAGAGGTGGGCACTGGCAGAGGTGGGCACTGGCAAAGAGGTGGGCACTGGCAAAGAGGTGGACACTGGCAAAGAGGTGGGCACTGGCAAAGAGGTGGACACTGGCAAAGAGGTGGGCACTGGCAAAGAAGTAGACACTGGCAAAGAGGTGGGCTCTGGCAAAGAGGTGGGCAGTGGCAAAGAAGTGGACACTGGCAAAGAGGTGGACACTGACAAAGAGGTGGGCAGTGGCAAAGAAGTGGACACTGGCAAAGAGGTGGGCACTGCATCATTACGGTGCTGTTCTGAATCAATATTCCAGTTTTTTCTCCTCCAGCCCTCCCATCCTCTCCTTTATCTTCACTACTTCTTGCCTCTTATCAACACCTGCCAAATCAACACTATTATCAACACAAGCCGCAGCAACAACAATACAAGCTATATCAACTCGTCCCTTATGAATATCTTCCTTAACACCTGCCTCGTCAACACCCGCCTCATCAACACCTGCCTCATCAACACCTACCTCCTCAACACCCGCCTCGTCAACACCCGCCATTTTAATAACAGCCCTCTATGACAACCTTAATGTAAAATTTAGCTGCTCTATATTGACGAACAAACACATGTTCTAAATAATTTGGAAACCAAAATAACAAGTTGCACCGAGTGAACCTTGACTTATTTGCACACTGCATTGATAACTTGGCATTTGTGGGTTTTTTACGATCACAATAATATAAGGAGCTTTGTCACTGATATTTACACTGATAATTAATATTACTATGTTTAACTTTATTTACAAATGTTTTTTAATACACCAGCAATCTCCCTCAGCATGCAGACTACACGCCTCAGATGACCCCCTCTTTCGTATGTATATAAATGGTTCAGAGAACCGACAAGTTGATAAATTAGACACATGTACAACACTTGGGTATCTTTAGTGAGGAAACGTTTCGCCACACAGTGGCTTCATCAGTCCTCTACAAAGAAGAATGGTGAACATCAGAAGGAGTTTGAGGAAATCAGTCCCTCAGCCTGCAGTCTACTTAATCAGTCCATCAATCTGGAAAAGAATACAGCATATGCGCGAAGTGGCTTATATACTGTAGACAGGTGAGGAAGCAGTCGTTGGCGGAATCATTGGACAAATCCACATATGGAAACAGGTCATGCCTATAGGCTAGGAAAGTGAAGAATTCCTGGTATCAAGATCCCAAGATGTTTCAGCGTCTGACAGGAATATAGATGAATGGTTCATATCAACGTGACCTCCGATTCGTAAGTTAGTTATTCAACTTTTATGTAGGTAGGATTTTCAACATACGTAGGAAAATGTTAAGTTGCAGCTTTAGTCATTTTCCCCATATATAAGTAGCACACGCACTTGTCATGCAAAGTGTATCGTTGATTGTCTTATGCAACTTTTTAAATGAATTTGTTCACGTAAATATTTTAGTATAGGTTTGGTATTAGGTTAGGGTTTGTAAATATTCTGACGAAGACTACAGAGCAGAAGAAACATTTCGTCAACAAAAACACCCAACTGTCATACATGCGTCTCAGTCACCCAACTGTCATACATGCGTCTCAGTCACCCAACTGTCATACATGCGCCTCAGTCACCCAACTGTCATACATGCGTCTCAGTCATCCAGGTTAGGTGTCGTTGGGTAATTTTCTTGACTTCCTGATAAGTATTTTGGGGAGTAAGTATTGCAAGGTAACAGTAGTTAATATGGTGAAATAGTGCTTAAGATGCAACAAATCCCCATGTGTGGCATGCTAAGACTATGTTACATTTTATCTGGCATATGTCACTCACCCATGTAGGCATGCCCTCCAGACCAGCGAACCAGATGCTAAGAGTATAATGAGCAGGGGCCCCCTCGTTATACTAGCACCTTGGTTCAACCAGCCAATCACAAGGAAGCCCAGAAGAGTTGTGAAGCGATGTGGAACACTCGTAAATCAACACTGGCAGACTTACCTCCGAGTCTGGTCGAAGATAGTTCTTACATTTTCTCTTGCTTCCAACTTACCTTTCTGTACATATCCTCTGTAAATATTGTACATATACTTGCATGCCGTTTGATGAAGGAAATATATACAAGTATTTACTCAGTGCTGTCTTTTGCTGGTTCCTTATTTCTACCCTGGTTATAGTGCTACAACCAGGTGTGCAAGCCAGACTACAACCAGGTGTGCAGGCCACAAGACTACAACCAGGTGTTCAGGCCACAAGACTACAACCAGGTGTGCAGGCCACAAGACTACAACCAGGTGTGCAGGCCACAAGACCTGTGTTCATAAAACCATGTTTATATCTGAAAAAATCGCATTATGTTTTGACTACTGTTGTTATTTTATCGGACATAGTTGACGCTACTGCTACAGTTTGCTGAATCTGCTGCTATTGTAATTGTTCATGTTAATGTTCATATTATCATTATTACTGCTGTGGTTTTGTTACTGCTACTACTAATACTACTAATACTGCTGGCGTAATTACTGCTGCTGTTATTGCTGCAGCTGTTGCCGATTGTCTTGTAGCTGTATCTGGTGATGCTGCTGCTGCTGCTTCCGTTACTGCCACCTAAGCTTTTGCTCCCCATGCCACTGTTGCAGCTAGTTCTGCAGTTCCTTCTTATGATGCCGCTAACTCTGCTGAGGTTGATGCCGATATTGCTGTTCTTACTGTCGGTGCATCAACTTTTGGTGGCGCTGCAACAGCTGCTGCTGTTGCTGCCGCCGCCGCCGAAGCCGCTGTCACGACTGTGGCCGCCGCCGACGGCGCTGCTGGTGCGTGTTTCTCCCATGCCGCACACAGCTTCCTGATGAGCGTGAGAACTCGAGTGGTTAGTCTGGGTACGTGGTTAAGAGGCAGTGGCGTAGTTCCTCCCACTAGAGGAGGTGTTCCCCTGTGAGGAAGATAACTGCACCTTGCCTCTCTCAACCACCCTGGAGGTGGTGTTACCCTGTAAGCAACATAACTGCATCTTGCCTCTCACAAGATACAAGTGTTCCCCTGTGAGGGAGATAACTGCACCTTGCCCCTCTCAACCACCCTGGAGGTGTTATCTTGTAAGATAACTGTACCTTGCCTCTCTCAACCTTAATGGAGGTGTTTCCCTGTGAGGAAGATAACTGCACCTTGCCTCTCGCAACCACCCTGGAGGTGGTGTTCCCGTCAGGAGCGTAACAGAGCCTCACCTCTCTCAGTATGTTCTTACGAACTTACCTACAGGCGGCGCTGCAGGCACCAGACCATAAATATGCTGCTGTTGGAGTATATATGTAGCTGAGGGCGTAACTGGGTGGCTGAGGGCGTGGTAAGGCAGTTTTGGGCGTGGTTGGAGAGCTCAGGAACGTTGATGAACGTGTGAAAGCACTTCGAAGGGCGTGAGATGGGTAGTGGTTACCTGGTTCAATGAAGATTACCGGGTACAATGTTGGTTACCTGGTACAATGGTAGTTACCTGGTACAATGGTAGTTACCTGGCACAATGTTGGTTACCTGGTATAATGGTAGTTACCTGGTACAATGGTAGTTACCTGGTACAATGGTTGTTACCTGGTACAATGGTAGTTACCTGGTGCAATGGTAGTTACCTGGTACAATGGTAGTTACCTGGTACAATGGTAGTTACCTGGTACAGTTGTAGTTACCTGGTACAATGGTGGCTACCTGGTACAGTTGTAAGCCAGAATATTTCATGATTCGCTAAACCCTTATGGTGTAGTTCAGCTGAGAGGTTTATGCAGGATCGCGCCTCCGTCTGCTCCTCGCAACCCAAGGATCATGTTGAACGTCTCTCGAACCAGATCAATTGTTACTTGACCAAGAATGTAAATATTTACCCTAACTCGAGTTGCAACAACACGATTGTAAACATATCACAGAACGTCTGAGACTAACACACAGCAAGTCTTAAACCTCACAGGCCTCACCACTGCTTTTGTGGTCACAGTGGGGGGCCAGGGCTAACACTCCTATGGTGTACAGAATTATTATGGGTAGCGCTAAACCCATAGGGATTATACAGCGCCTGTGGGGAGGGAATGTAAGGCATTCAGGTCAATTCAGGGAATTGGAGCACAGATCTAATTCCCTAGATCAAGAGCCCCTCACCAGGATCAAGGAACCTCCCTTGAATGAATGGTGTACAGAAATATACCTAGATGCATGAGTCTTGTTAGGCCGGTATGTACCAGTGGTTAACACACCGGCCTGCGAGTTTTAGGATTCGCTCGTCATGGGTTCGAATCCTACCCGATCTGTGTCTAGAACAATAAAAGTTCACCAGTGAGCCCACGAGGCTAGAGAAAGAGCTCTCGAGGGTCTGGTGGATAGACACCGATGTTTTAAGGTGATCATACATCAAATTTGCTCTTCTTAGTTTATTCCTCGGGTAATAATGATACGTTATCACTCAGTTCCCCCGAAAATTTATTCTTTCAGTAAATAAAGAAAAGAAGATAAGATAACTGAAAACAGTAAGAATTGTATTATAAGGTAATTTTACATAATAAAACCATATGAAATTTTGGATTTTTTGTTTTACTCAGACAACTTTTTCATTTGCATAATCTTTCATTTAATAATCTTTATTCTTCCGAAGAAACTGACCGGAAGTTTAACTTAAACATTTGAACAATATAAAAATAAACATTATGTTAGAGGAGAATATAACACCATTAAAGTGGAATTTCATTTAAAACATGGATAAGTTTTCATTGAACACTGTTTCTACATCAAATTCTAAATTTTCCATTCTACAAAGGAATGAAATAAATACCTTTAACTTTTATTTAGTAAATGATTTTTATTTAAATAAATCTTCATTGAAAATCAATAAAGCTTACATCATTAATTTCTGAGTCTCTTTCTGGAACATTTTTCAACGCACATTCCAGCTGGACATTCTCCAATTCACATAAGAGTTTTTTCTAAATACACAATCGTCCTCACCTGTCAAAAGAAAAAAAATAATTTTAACTTAAAAGTTTCAAATCTGTTTAATGGCAGGTTAACCAGTTTGTATTAAAATTTGAAATTATTTCTAAACCTCAGATTAGGAGAAAACAGCTATTTTAACATTAAATATTCATCCACTAGTGACTTCAATGCCACCATAAGTATTAATCCATCCATTCTCTCCATTAGTGACTTCAATGCCACCAGAAGTATTAATCCATCCATTTTCTCTGAATTGGTGATTTCAATGCCATCAGAAGTACTAATCCGTCCATTCTCTCCATTAGTGACTTCAATTCCGCCAGAAATACTAACCCATCCATTCTCTCCATTAGCGACTTCAATGCCACCAAAAGTATTAATCCATCCATTTTCTCCATTAGCGACTTCAATGCCACCAAAAGTATTAATCCATCCATTCTCTCCATTGGTAATTTCAATGCCACAAAAAGTACTAATCCATCCATTCTCTCCATTAGTGACTTAAATGCCACCAGAAGTACTAATCCATCCATCTCACCATTACAAGAGTCGAAGATAGGAGGTACTTATACCCCTACTTTTCCTGCCAGAGGTATGATCCCACTTTGTTATCCTGGTTTGTTAAGCGATATAAGAGTGATGGAAAATAAGCTAACTTCTTTTTATAATGATACAATATTTATAAGGGTTAATAAGTGATAAGTAATCATTGACCTTTTAATTTACACACTTTACAATAATGACATTAACATTTCTATTATAATTCTTTGCAACTTTAGCAAAATCACAAATGATTTTAAGATATACACACCTATCACCACCAACAGAAACACAACCAATTCCTTTTTGAAATTCAACTTTATTTCCTCTTGGATCTATTAAGAGCCATTTAATAAGATCATTCATACATTGTTTGAATATCTCTCTCCCTTTCTCTTTATCTAAATATTTGCATGTTTCATTTTAAGTCTAATCAACTTTGCAGTAAATATAATATTTATGAAGAAGATCCATCGCATACTGAACAAATACATTGACAACCACGGGTTTTGTTTTTCCACTAGCTAAATTTGGTTTATGACAGCCACATATTCTAGATGATCATGGATTGAGTGGTTAAACCTGACTTATGCCATCCACAAACCCACGTCTTTTTGACTGCAGTCCAATTTACTTGTTGAACAAGTAGTACATTATCACCACTTATATCCTGAACAATATTCCCCTTCATTATTTTAATATATATTTCTTCCTCTTTTTCCATATTTATCACTGTCAGTCTCTGTGAGACTATTGAAGGAGATAAGGGTAGAGCAGAAAATCTTTGAGACACTCCAGGTTTCGGTATAGCTCAAGCTGGCTTCCTGCTGGAGGGTTCAGTGAGGTGAGTAGATCTCTTCTCATGAGGCTGCACCTCTTCGTTACCTGCGCTGCTCTCAGCTTAACCTATTACTTTTTAGACATTAATACCTTATCAATGTTTCCAACAAACCTAACTTTGTCAATTTAAATACAATTTTGATTATAGTTTCACTTAAAATATGTTTTTAGGTGATGAAATATGTAAATTGTTTGAGTACAACACTAATGTAATAAATTTTAATATAAGTAAGAGAGCGAGATTAGGGAGAGTGGAACTAGTGTACCACAGTGCGTTTGTGAGCATGAAGGTGACAGTGAGTAACTTCGTTGTCAGGAAAAGTACGAGAGATTTAAAGGGCTGTCGAGAAGTGAAGCATCTTACCCCAGAGGTTACTATAGAGCTTGTGTATTCAGTTATGTGAATGGTAAGGGTAAACGTAATGTGAGAACTATGAGAAAGTAGTGGGGTTGATTCAGTCAGAAGAGATTGAGGGTAATGTAAAAGAAATGGCAAAACAATAGACTGATGGCGAAGAGTAGGGAACAATATATTTATATCCAAACCTGGATAAACTTATGAATGTGGAGGAATAAATGAATGATCCTAGTTTAGGCGAGTGTAATTCGCATTTTTATTTTTACTGAATTTTCATTTCGTATTGAACTTTAATTTCGTTTTTAATCATTGGTTGGTAACTCTTAGTTATGGTGTTGGGAGAGTTCTTTGTATGAACAGAGACTTAATCTGGTTTGAACGTGTAAGTGAAAATATTGGGAGATATGGTGATTTTATTATTATATGTATAGTGAAGGATCTTAGCTGGCAAGCATTTTGTGAGAATGCAAAACATCTCTTGATTAATGATGGGGAAACATTGAGTTAGCAGAATTGTCAGAGTAAAAACTTGTTTCCAAATGAAAATGTGAAAGGAGATACTGAGCAAATTTCTATGGAATTGGCGGATGATCTAGTGTATTAGGTATTGGAAAGCAATGTACATGGTAAATTTATTATCAAATTATTTAATCATCAATATCATCTGCGTATTTTGCATAGATGGGACAACACACAACGATGGAAATTGTTTCTTCTACACTTTTGAGCCTAATTGTGTAAGTAATTTGAGGCAAAAAGGATCATGAGTGAGTAATGAAAT
The DNA here is from genome assembly GCA_009830355.1 of Cherax destructor. Classification (NCBI taxonomy): domain Eukaryota; kingdom Metazoa; phylum Arthropoda; class Malacostraca; order Decapoda; family Parastacidae; genus Cherax; species Cherax destructor. Next base: position 408,654 of record WNWK01000289.1, on the reverse strand, counting down.
CTCTGAGGGGATGAGAATGGATGGATTAGTATTTATGGAGGCATTGAAGTCACTAATGGAGAGAATGGATGGATTAGTGCTTTTGGGGGCATTGAAGTCACCAGTGGATGAATATTTAAGGTTCAGAATGGATGCTATGCATTGATTACTATTTTTGGGTAACAAAATCTCATTGAAATATGAATCTTGGAGTTTTCTCCTAATGTGAGGTTTGGGGATTCTTTCAAATTTTAATACAAAATTAATGAACCTTCCTTTAAGAACAATTGAGACTTTTAAGGTATAATGAAATTCTTTCTTTTCACAGGTGAAGACGATTGTGAATTAGTTAGAAAGACTGGTGTGTAAACTGGAGAATGTTGATGTGGAATGCGCATTGAAAAATGTTCCAGAAAAAGACTCAGAGAAAGTCTTCAGAAGAAATGCTCCAGAAATGAATGATGTAAACTTTATGGATTTGCTATTAAAATTTATTTAAATCAAGAATGTTTACTTAATAAAAATTAAGGATTTTATAGATCTTCTATGAATATTTATTGAAATAAAAAAAATTACTAAATAAAAATTAAAGATATTTATTTCATTGTTTTGAAGAATGGAAAATTTAGTGTTTGATGTAGAAACAGTGTTTCATGAAACCTTATTCATGTTTTAAATGAAATTCCACGTTGATGGTGTTGTACATTCACCTCTAAGATAATGTTTATTTTTGGTTATCTTGTTCCAATGTTTAATTTAAACTTCCGGTCAGTTTCTTCGGAAGAATAAAGGTTACTAAATGAAGGATTATGCAAATGAAAAAGTTGTACAAAAAAATCCAAAATTTCATATGGTTTTATTATGTAAAATTACCTTATAACACAATTCTTACTGTTTTGAGTTATTTCTATTTTTCTTACCTTCTTTGACTTAGGATTACTTCTGTTCATTTATTGAAGGAATAAATTTCTGGTGGAACTGAGTATTACCAGAGGAATAACCCAGGAGAGGCAAATCTGGTGTATGATCACCCGAACTTACCTTTATATTGTATGCTTTTGTGAAACGACATTTGTGCGTTTCATTGACCATTTTATCCGGTATTCTAATCTTAAAGAATAAAACTGAGTGTAGGATATTATCCAAGGATTAACCCAAGAAAGCTAAGTCCTTTGTGTGTGTGTGTGTACTCACCTATTTGTACTCACCTATTTGTGGTTGCAGGGGTCGATTCATAGCTCCTGGCCCCGCCTCTTCACTGATTGCTACTAGGTCCACTCTCTCCCTGCTCCATGAGCTTTATCAAACCTAGTCTTAAAACTATGTATGGTTCCTGCCTCCACTATGTCGCTTTCTAAGCTATTCCACTTCCTGACAACTCTATGACTGAAGAAATACTTCCTAACATTCCTTTGACACATAGGCGTCTTCAACTTCCAATTGTGACCCCTTGTTTCTGTGTCCCCTCTCTGGAACATCTTGTCTCTGTCCACCTTATCTATTCCTCGCAGTATTTTATATGTCGTTATCATGTCTCCCTAACCCTCCTGTCCTCTAGTGTCGTCAGGCCGATTTCCCTTAACCTTTCTTCGTAGGACAATCCCCCTTTGCTCTGGGACTAGTCTTGTTGCAAAGCTTTGCACTTTCTCTAATTTCTTGACGTGCTTGACCAGGTGTGGGTTCCAAACTGGTGCTGCATACTCCAGTATGGGCCTGACGTATATGGTATACAGAGTCTTGAATGATTCCTTAGTGAGGTATTGGAACGCTATTCTTAGGTTTGCCAGCCGCCCGTATGCTGCAGCAGTTATCTGATTGATGTGTGCCTCAGGAGATGTGCTCGGTATTATACTCACCCCAAGATCTTTTTCTTTGAGTGAGGTTTGCAGTCTTTGGCCACCTAGACTATACTCTGTCTGCGGTCTTCTTTGCCCTTCCCCGATATTCATGACTTTACATTTGGCAGGGTTAAATTCAAGGAGCCAGTTACTGGACCAGGCTTGTAGCCTGTCCAGGTCTCTTTGTAGTCCTGCCTGATCCTCGATTGATTTGATTCTTCTCATTAACTTCACATCATCTGCAAACAGGGACACTTCTGAGTCTACCCCTTCCGTTATGTCATTCACATATACCAAAAACAGTACAGGTCCTAGGACTGACCCTTGTGGAACTCCACTCGTCACAGGTGCCCACTCTGACATCTCGTCACGTACCATGACTCGTTGTTGCCTCCCTGTCAGATATTCTCTGATCCATTGCAGTGCTTTTCCTGTTACGTGTGCCTGATCCTCTAGCTTTTGCATTAATCTCTTGTGAGGAACTGTGTCGAACGCCTTCTTGCAGTCCAAAAAATGCAGTCTATCCACCCTCTCTCTCGTGTCTTACTTCTGTTACCTTGTCATAAAACTCCAGTAGGTTTGTGACACAGGATTTTCCTTCCCTGAAACCGTGCTGGTTGTCGTTTATAAGCTTGTGTCTTTCTAGGTGCTCCACCACTCTCCTCCTGATGATCTTCTCCATGACTTTGCATACTATACACGTCAGTGACACAGGTCTGTAGTTTAATGCCTCGTGTCTGTCTCCTTTCTTAAAAATTGGGACTACATTTGCCATCTTCGACGCCTCAGGTAATTGCCCAGTTTCAATGGATGTGTTGAAGATTTGTGTTAGTGGCACACAACATCTCTGCTCCTCTCTAAGGACCCACGGAGAAATGTTGTCCGGTCCCACGCTTTTGAGGTATCGAGTTCACATAGCAGCTTCTTCACCTCCTCCTCGGTTGTGTGTATTTCATCCAGCACTTGTTGGTATACCTCCTATTCTGAATTCCTGGAGTCCTTCCTGTCTCCTGTGTAAATACTTCTTTAAATCTCATGTTGAGCTCCTCACATACCTCTTGGTCGTTTATTGTGAACTCCCCACCTTCCTTTCTCAGCCTGATTACCTGGTCCTTGACTGTTGTTTTCCTCCTGATGTGGCTATACAACAGCTTCGGGTCAGACTTGACTTTTGATGCTATATCATTTTCATATTGTCGCTGAGCCTCCTTCTTACCTGTGCATATTCATTTCTGGCTCTTCGGCTAATCTCTTTATTTTCCTGGGTCCTTTGTCTTCTGTACTTTTCCATTCTCTATTACACTTAGTTTTGCCTCCCTACACCTCTGGGTGAACCAAGGACTCGTTCTGGTCTTCCCATTACTTCTGTTTCCCTTGGGACAAACCTCTCCTCTGCCTCTTTGCATTTGGTTTCCATATTCCATCATTTCTTTACTGGTTTTCCTGCCAATTCTCTCTCCCACTGAACGTCTTGTAGGAAGTTCCTCATGCCTGTGTAGTCCCCCTTTTGTAGTTTCGTTTCTCCCTTCCTATTCCTGCTCCCTCTCCACTTGAGCTCAACTATATAATCAAAACACAGAACCAAATGATCACTAGCTCCAAGGGGCCTTTCATATGTGATATCCTCGATGTCCGAACTACTCAAGGTGAATACTAGGTCCAGTCTTGCTGATCATCCCCACCTCTCTCTGGTAGTGTCTCTAACATGTTGATGCATGAGGTTTTCAGTACCACATCCATCATCTTGGCTCTCCATGATTCAGGACCCCATGGGGCTCTAGGTTTTCCCAATCAATCTCTTTGGTTGAAATCACCCATAACTAGTAACTTTGCTCTCCCCATGTGGGCTCTTCTGGCTACCTCGGACAGTGTGTCTACCATTGCTCTGTTGCTCTCGTCGTATTCTTCTCTTGGCCTCCTGCAGTTCTGTGGCGGGTTGTACATTACAGCAATTACCACCTTATGGCCCTCAGACTGAATTGTTCCTACTAGTAGTCCCTTTCACCCATTCCATCCATTCCTTCCACTTCCTCAAATCCCACCTGTTCTTAATGAGCAGTGAACCCCTCCTCCCTCTGCTCCCTCTATCTTTCCTGTGTGTGTGTGTGTGTGTGTGTGTGTGTGTGTGTGTGTGTGTGTGTGTGTGTGTGAAGGATATGTCCTCAGACTAAGAATTAATGATCTTACGCTGGTTTTCTTGATGGACGTTTGAAGATATTAGTTTGAGATATGGGGTGAGAGGCGGATGGTGTTTTGGTAGGGAGAGTGACGCGGGGAGAATTTCCTCATTCAAAGACTTATGTCACATAAGTCAACTTTTGTGTGTATGACTGTGTTGTTATTCCACCATGTCTTTAACTGAACAATAGATACACTTTAGTGTTTGCCACTATCTAACCGAAGGTCTTATAATACAAGTTGAGTGGTGTTATATAGGACTAAATACACCTCAAGAAGTATTTGAACAAAATACAATATATATGGACGAACTAACCGAGGAAATACAATATCCTGTCAACAAACGAAATAAGGACAATAAAGGAGTCTTACCAGGCCAGGTAAAACTGCAGGTAAAAATTAGACATGTGCAACCCTAATCTGGGTTGCACATGTGTCTAATTTTCTTCTTGTCAGTATTGTATACCATTCATGTATAAAACTGCAGGTATTTCGTCATGTTGAGAAACTCGGGTAGTTTGTCACGGAGTAGGTGGTCTTGATCCAACGTGTTGGAGCAGGGCTGGATGATGGGTGAGAGGGTCTGGATATGAGAGGGGAGAGATGGAGTAGGTGGTAAAAGGTAGTAGGTGGTGAAGGGAGTGATTTTAATCCATCGTGCACTAGTGCACTTCTTACTAGAATAGTGTTCTACGATATTTTTTTTTAAATCAGTAAATATGTCAGAGCTGGAAAAAAAATCAATAGCTGTTACTACCTCCATAAAATATATTAAACTTCTGAACTACAGGAAGAACTTGAAAGTGCTTTTGGGATCAATAAAATATACTTAGAATCAGAACATACTGTAAGTTCAGTTGCCTGTTCTACACTAACAATTTCATGTAGTGGCAGATAGTGAGGAAAATGTAGAATACACTTAATGCAAAGCAGTGGTGCCGGAAGTACAGTTAGAAAATGCTGTAACTATCTGTAGTCCACTAAGCTCTCAAATTTCCATCAAGAGACGTAGTAAGAGGTGCGGCGGGGAACAAGAAGAGATTTCTGTAAGAGGAAATTAGACATCTACATGAAGTGACGGGTTAAACAGGTTATTGATGACTAATGAAAGCCACGCGTAGCAACCCCCTCCCCCCCCCTGTTTGATAAGGAATTCAGACAAGGAAGTCTAACCCCAGGCGACCTGTTAGAGCTGAAGTCTTTGAAACGGGTCACTGATCTCTGGCTCGTATGCACGTCTCCTGCACCAACCCAGATATGCCAGCCTGATTCCACTAGTTCGCTCACAGTAATAAATTATCATGAACTTGTAGTTATATTCAGACCTTGTATAAATGAAAATGCTATGAAATGAGAAGAATTACAAGGTGTAAAATGAGTAAGGCGTATTAACACATACCTTTTGAACGAGTGATGACCCTCCATGATTTGCTTTATTAGTCTAGTCGCTTACTTACCTGGAAAAGAAAGCAAATAATTAGAGATTTACTTATTACTAACAGGATAAAATCCTCAACACAAACAGCTGTGTGTTTCTGACATCGATAAAGTTCAGGGCTACAATATAAATGAAGTGGCCAACTATGTGATGGATCGAAGATCATAGAAATGTTCACAATTAGTTTAGATATATATCTAAAGACAAAACTAACTCACAAATTCTCCCTATCAGATTGCGTTAATTTTTCTTCCGTCTGTCTTACCCAACACCAACTTGAACCTCACAGACTTGGTTTAACTTTGCTGTTTATGCAATCCTGATCAACTCCTTCGGCCATTTTCTTGCAATCCCTGATATATCTACACTACACAGTGCAATTATCATTGTTCATTATAGTCTTCTGTTTTTATCGTCACTATAAACTTTTAATTATCTCTCTAAAATCTGCAGCAACTATTTATCTTTCTTTCTGACAAAGGTAATCCAGTTGTCTTTAAATGAAAGAATTACTTCGAAGAAGCCGACATCTTGGTCTGGCTCTCGCATGAACTCTGTTGATCGCATTAAGAGAACTTTCAGCCTAAAACTACAAACACACTAATTTCTGACATCCTGACTTAAAACCTGCCAAGATTTTCAATGTTAACTGTCTCTCTCTGCTTCATTTTTATGGTTTTCCTTCAACTCTTAATGTTTTTACCTAATATTCTCACCATTCTAGAAGAAAAATGAAGGGATACTTCATCTCCCTATTTCTACTGAATTTTTTTTATATCTTATTCGTTTTCATATGGATTCTCTTTCTTTGAGCTCTTCCCCATCCTCTGTACTTATTAACCTTATTATAAATTATTTCAGATCTATTGACGGACGTCCTTCTCTCTGACGTAGCTATGCGGATGATGTCCTCGCTCCATCTATCAAGATCAAAGCTGAACATGAATCTAAAGCAATGATTCTTTTACTTTGACTTTACTCTCTACCGCTCAGTGACTGGCTCTTCGGGTTTTTTTTTTTTTTTGGCCTACCGCAAGTCTGTGCAGTTTCATGTACCTTCAGTAATTTTCCTTCTTTGTTCAGGCTATTAAAATACGCGTTTTTTCATCCTTCTCGTTCTTCCCATCTGTGAGCCTCAGCTTCTCGACTCAGAAATTTAAAATATTTTCAGTTCATTCTAGAGTCTTGGTAATCTCACAGTTTCATAAACAATGTCTGCCCCCAAGCAAGGCAAAGTTTCTTCCTTCTTTCTTGAATTTTGCATTTCAAATTTACTAAATTTTAATATCACCCTTTATCGTCTGGATAATAATCTCTCTTCTGTAAGGCTGATATACTTTATAACAATCTGGTTCACACTTCTCTCGCAAATACCTCCGGAGTCTACTCCAGTTCCTGCTCCTTTTGCCCTCTCCGATACGTTGGCGAAACTTGCCGATCTCATTTTGACGTTCACATAACACTAAGAGAAGTTATCTCCATGGTGACACTAGCAACGCTCTTCTCTGCCACACTTTTCTATCCCTCTTCCAGCATTTACAAACACTCATCTCATTCAATCGGTTTTATGCCCAATATTCCTAAACTGAATCTATCTGACCTTAGTTCTCTCTTCACCTGGTGTATCTGTCTCGATACCTCTATTCCTGACTCGTCTTTTAACCTTCTCCTAACCTCTTCTCCTCATCTCTTTAATGATTTTCCAACATATTTTTTTTATCAATTTTGAATTCCTAATGATCCAGGATGTACGATAACGTCGTCCAAATTGAATGTTAGCACTGAACATCTCCTTACTAAGATTGACGTAATACACTTTAGCTTAATCCTACCAGCACACAAGATTAGCCTAAATATTGAGCTAGATTAATTTGATCGTGATCAGACGGATTCTGAGGAGTTATTGCAATAATGAATTTATAGTTTAACAAAACGAGTGTTGTGTTATAAGATAAGATAGCAAGCGCTGCAGAAAAAACAATACGTGCATATATAAGAGTACATAAAACTGGATATCCTCTGAACGAATATTAATATATTGATTATCTGTCAACAAGAACGATGATTGGTCTATCAGAGAACAACCTTCAGTTATTCATGAATATAGAGTTACACGTACACACACATTTTAAATATATATATATATATATATTATATATATATATATATATATATATATATATATATATATATATATATTATATATATATATATATATATATATATATATTATATATATTATATATGTATATAGCTCTGAGATGTTATCTATGTTGTTCTACTCCCTATTGTAATTTTGGCAATGTATTTTGTCTTTAAATAAAGTCTACAGGATGAGGGTCCCCAGCACAGTTCCAGAGGTGGTACCTCTCTATATATCTACACACACACACACACACACACACACACACACACACACACACACACACGTAAAGAAACTAGAGAAAGTGCAAAGGTTTGCGACAAGGTTAGTTCCACAACTCAGGGGTCTGTCTTATGAAGAAAGATTGAGGGAAATAGGACTAACAACACTGGAGGAAAGAAGGGTCAGAGGAGACATGATAACGACATACAAAATACTGCGGGGAATTGACAAGGTAGATAGTGACAGGATGTTTCAGAGAGGGAACACAGAAACAAGGGGACACAACTGGAAGCTGAAGACTCAGATGAGTCAAAGGGATGTCAGGAAGCATTTCTTCAGCCACAGAGTAGTCAGGAAGTGGAATAGTCTAGAGAAAGATATAGTGGAGGCAGGAACCATACATAGTTTTAAGACAAGGTATGATAAAGCTCATGGAGCAGGGAGAGCAGAGACCCAGTAGCAGACAGCGAAGAGGCGGGGCCAGGAGCTGAGTCTCGACCAATGAAACCACAATTAGGTGAGTACAATTAGGTGAGTACATATATATATATATATATATATATATATATATATATATATATATATATATATATATATATATATAATGTATGTATAGGTCAAGTAAGAAGAGAGAGAGAGAGAGAGCAAGTAAGAGAAAGGTGAAGGTTTACAAAGTAAAGGAGGAGGCAGTTAGGGTAAGATATAAACAACTATTGGAGGATACATGGGCTAGTGAGAGTATAGGCAATGGGGTCGAAGAAGTATGGGGTAGGTTTAAGAATGTAGTGTCAGAATGTTCAGCAGAAGTTTGTGGTAATAGGAAAGTGGGTGCGGGAGGGAAAAAGAGCGATTGGTGGAATGATGTTAAGAGAGTAGTAAGAGAGAAAAAACTAGAATACAAAATTAAAGTGATGCAAGGAGGAAGGAGTATATGGACAGAAAAAAGAGAGGCTAAGAGAGTAGTAAAGCAATGTAAACAGAGAGCAAATGATAGAGTGGGTGAGATGTTATCAACAAATATTGTTGAAAATAAGAAAAAGTTTTGGAGTGAGATTAATAAGTTGGGGAAGCCTAGGGAACGAATGGATTTGATAGTTAAAAATAGGAGTTATTAAATAGAGAGTTAGAGGTATCGGGAAGATGGAGGGAATATTTTGAGGAACTGTTAAATGTTGAAGATAGGGAAGCTGTGATTTCATGTATAGGGCAAGGAGGAATAACATCTTGTAGTAGTGAGTAAGAGCCAGTTTTGAGTTCGTGAGGCAGTGGGTAGAATGAAAGGGGGTAAGACAGCAGGTATTGATGAGATATAGAAATGTTGAAAGCAGGTGGGGATATAGTTTTGGAGTGGTTGGTGCTTTTATTTAATAAATGTATGGAAGAGGGTAAGGTACCCAGGGATTGGCAGAGAGCATGCATAGTTCCCTTGTATAAAGGCAAAGGGGACAAAAGTGAGTGCAAAAAATATAGGGGAATAAGTCTGTTGAGTATACCTGGTAAAGTGTATGTTAGAGTTATTATTGAAATAATTAAGAGTAAGACGGAGAGTAGGATAGCAGATGAACAAGGAAAGGTAGGGAGTGTGTAGACCAAGTGTTTATAGTGAAACGTATAGGTAAACAGTATTTAGATAAGGGTAAAGAAGTTTTTGTCGCATTTATGGATTTGGGTGAATAGGGGAGCAATGTGGCAGATGTTGCAAATGTATGGAATAGTAGTTAGGTTATTGAAATCAGTGAAGAGTTTTTAAGAGGATAATGAGGCTCAGGTTAGAGTTATTGGACCAGATGTGTACAGGAATGTACTGGGTTATCATTACACAACTAGGATACCAGGAATGTACAGTGTCATCTTTTACACAGCTAGGGACGAGGAATGAACTGCGTTATCTCTCACACAGCTAAGAGACCAGATATGTACCGCATCATCTTTCACACAGAAGACCAGGTATTTACCGCATCATCATTCACAGTCAGAAGACCAGATATATACTGCATCTCCTGCCACCAGTCCAAGTTCCAACACATTCCAGAGAGTCTGCAGTGTTTATCCTGCGTTATAATCGAAGCTGCTATTCAATTTATCATTCTAGTTGTTGTGGTATTTGCGGCTAATGTTTTCTGTACCTGAGGTCGTTGCTAATGGTGATCCCAAGGTCCTTCCTTAACATTAGTTACTGGTTTCCCAAACTGAGTATTCATGCATTGTGTTAGTGAAGACAAAGAGTATTACCATTTCATCTACATATAAATACATTTTCCGAGTATTCTCAGCACTGTGCTAGCTTGTACAGGTCTTCCGAGCACTGTGCTAGCTTGTACAGGTCTTCCGAGCACTTTGCTAGCAGTTGTACAGGTTTTCCGAGCACTGTGCTAGCAGTTGTGCAGGTCTCCCGAGCACTGTGCTAGCTTGTACATGTTTTCCGAGCACTGTGCTAGCTTGTGCCGGTCTCCCGAGCATTGTGCTAGCTTGTGCAGGTCTCCTGAACACTGTGCTAGCTTGTGCAGGTCTTCCGAACACTGTGCTAGCTTGTACAGGTCTTCCAAACATTGTGCTAGCGTGTACAGGTCTTCTGAGCACTCTTCTAGCTCATACATGTCTGAAAACTAAGCATGCTTATCTAGATGTCTATGATTACTGTGCTTCCTTGTCAAAGTGTCTATGTTCACTGTCCCGGCTTATCTAAGTCAGTGATCGGACTACCGCCCTAAAACTTGTTTAATGTCTCTTTGAATACTGAAAACATTACCTCCGATACATCATCTTCGCACGAGAGCAAGACAAGAGTCCTGAGGCATCCCACTTGTTACCCAGCCACTCCCAGTCTTGACGATACCTGTAGTTTCCATGGAGGTTTCTATAGGATACCTGCAGTTTGCATTTAGGTTTCTACAGGATACCTGCAGTTTGCATGGAGGTTTCTATAGAATACCTTCAGTTTGCATGGAAGCTTCTACAGGATACCTGCAGTTTGCATGGAGGCTTCTACAGGATACCTGCAGTTTGCGTGGAGGCTTCTACAGGATACCTGCAGTTTGCGTGGAGGCTTCTACAGGATACCTGCAGTTTGCGTGGAGGCTTCTACAGAATACATGCAGTTTGCAAGGGTTCATATTTTGCACTTCTCCGTTCAACACTACGGTATGTCTGTCAGTCACTTCCAGGCTTGCAGCAGCTTGTTTGCAGCAAACAAGCTGTGTAACACTTGGGTATCTATTATGTGGAAATAAAGATACCCAGGTGTTGCGCAAGTGTTCCACTCGTCAACGTGTCGGTTTTTTGAACCCTTTATATAACAATTACATAATGTTGTCTGGTGTATCAAAAGCGTTAATTTAATAGGAGGATAATCAAGGTGGTAATTCATCTAGACATTAACAACAATGATACTTGAACCTCTAAGAAAGGAGTTAAAAGTAAGTCTTGTTGTATATACACTGAGATGAATACACTTCTCGGTCTACATACTAAAATGTATAATCAAATCTTGTGAGATGTCGACCTCTTGACTATGTTTCCACTAATTTTACAACGAACATATTGTTCAACTAAGTGGAAAGACTTAGGTACAAAATATTTATACATCGCCTCAGCATAGTTACTACATGACTTCGAAAAATTATATATCATGTCAGTCTTCTCGCTTCTTAAAACTCCTGATAAAGTATGTCATTTTAATAGTGAGCCATTACACAGGGGCCCTACAATCCTATTATTTCTGACATTTGTAGCAGATCTAATTCTGTTCAGTAGTGTTTAGTGATCAAATAAATGGTTGAAAAAAGCGATAAAGATTCCCAAGTGTTTCACAAGTGTCTTATTTATCATGATAGGTCAGTTAGTCACTGGTGTTTATGGGTCAGGTCAGTGCACTCTTCCTCAAATTATCATCTAGATATCACGGGATAATTAACCACGCACGATAAGGGTCCGGGTTCAATTTCAGGCGAAGGGGTGGAAACATTGGACTTGTTTCCTTACACCGATTGTTCTTGTTCACCCATCATTAAAATGGGTACCTGGATGTTAGTGGACTGGTGTGGGTCGCATCCTGGGACAAAACTGACCCAGTTTAACCGAAATGCTCTGCATAACAAGGGGCTTTCTATATAGTAGTATGCCATTGATGTCAGCTAGGCCTGTATACCTTGTAAATGTACTTGTAGAAATAATATTTTTATTATTAATATTTACACATTTCGAGGAAGAGAGATGGTGAAGATGCAGGGGTTGAGTCGTAGCTCCTATCCCTGTCTAAATAAATGAGTTTCACCGATTTCTGGCCTCCACAACCCGATCATACCTACTTTTAAAGTAATGAATAGTGTTTGTATCCAGGTCTTCACCATCTCCTCTTATAGGGTTTTCCATTTACTCACCGCCCTAAGACTGGAAAAATACTTGGTGATCTTCTCTTATGACTTTGCTTGATAAGGTGCTGGTTCCATACGCTGACGACGCACAATTATATGAATCATTGGTCAGGTTAATGAAAACAGTTCTTGAGTTAGCTAGTTTTACATATACCACAGAAGTTATGAGATGTATGTTTAATTCTGGTGATGTGCTTGGTGCATTACTTACTCCCAGATCGTTCTCCTTCCATGTAATCCAGGGGGACCCTGGATTACATTCCGTGTCTGGTGTCCTGACTCCGTCTCCTACTTTCTGTACTCAGCTCTCATCAGGACTGAATTCAAGCAGCCACATTCTTGACCATGACTGCAGAGCGTTCAAGTCTACTTGGAGTCTTCCCTGTCCTCTGCAGTTATAATCCTCATATCACAGCGATATTTGTTTTTAGTCTTTTACAGTCACTTTTTTTCTGTGACTATGAAAGATCACTCTGGGATTATCTCCGCTATCAAGGATTAGTTTAGTTTTTCTTATTCATTCTGGAAAAGATTAATATTTTCCATATTCTATATCCCCTCAGATGACAATTATAAGTTCTTAACATTTCTTGTTGTGGCGTTAAAAGAAATGCATAAGGTTCTGCTGATTGTTTTCTTCTCGTATATTTTTAATCTGAAAAGGATGGAATTGTCTCTTTATTCCTTGAAGGTGAACCTTAAAGTGTACAGTCGAGAGTTCGGTTTATCGCAGACGTTCTGGAGGTAGAGGTGTCATGGCTGCTATAACGAGTACTCCATTCACACAGTGCACTTGCACCATGAATGGGTACTTTCCTTTTATTTTAAAATCAATGTCTTGGTATTTTTTCAGGTCTACTGAACGATTTAGATTTCTAGATTTTGCCATCGAAGTGGCTAGTTTATTGTGCACCCATATCCATCTTATGGAGGGTAGCGCAAGAGCATATGGATACACAAAAGGCCCAGAAATAGGGCCCAAAACGATTAACAGGAGTACATTTGCATTTATATCTTCAGTTCACTTATCTGTTACAAGGAAATTTAGGAAATTTGCTTAATATATTTTTATCTTATTTTCATTAATAAGTTATCTTGACATATCACAGAGGTTATTATACTATCTCTTTATTCCTCAATAAATGGACAATTAAGTACATATCATTGAAGACAGTGACCACAAGGCTGGCCACATACTTTGTATTTAGTTTGATCATCATCTGTCTCCCAAATTGCCAGAGGTACTTGTAACTAAGCCTAAGCCTGGCCACTACAACAACAGTCTGTTCACATTGTAAGTTGCTCCATAAACTTATTTACGTTCATGTTATCATAGTGGGTTATAGATCTACTCAGGCTTCTAATTGCATTCCTATAACATTTACTTTCATTATTTACTTCTAATATTATTCATTATTTACTTCTAATATTATTCATTATTTACTTCTCTCCTAATATTATTCATTATCCTTCTTGGCTAACAAGTCAACTTTATCATGAAGAAACAATCCAATGTGTGACGGGACCCATACCAATTGAACATTAATTCCGCTTTTCCGGATTTTTAGACCTGGCTGCTCCAATGAGCATGTTAGAGTCATTGAATCAAGAGCCTTCAGTGATGACATAGAATCAGTAATGATGATAGAGTCAAGCTCAGTGTCATAAGTCAGCTTTAGCACCGTTAGGATGGCAAACAATTCAGTTTGCAGTGTAGACGCCCAGTTGTTAATTCTTATGTCTAGCTCAATAAAGTTGCTATCGTTGTTAACAAAGAAGGTGGCAACAAGAGCAGATACAGACCAACTCCAAGGCTGAGGGACTGATTACCTCATCTTTTGTATATAGTTCTTCTGTCTTCCAATTATGTCCTAGAATCTGTATTGATAAAGCCACTGGATGTCGAAACGTCTACAATAAAGATACCCAGATGTTGCACATGTGTCTAATTTTCATCTTGTCGTTATTGCATATCATTCATGTTCAACATGGATACACTGAGAGGAGTGCACTTCATGGTTAGGTTAAGTCAGGAAACAGGACAAGTGTTTCCTGACTTGGGTCTTAGTTATTTAATGACCCGCAACTGGAGTTTTAAGTCACCTGACCGAGGCCTTCCACTTTCTTACCCGTCCACCACTTAAAAAAAAATCAAGATAATTCTTTTTCAGAATATATTAATTCCCGTCTACTGATCCCTTCAGTTAATCTCACTACAATCACAGACAATTTTACTCCACAGAAGCACATCTAATCTAATATTCTAAGGAGCTTCAGAACTTGGCATAATTACTGACAAAACCAGTAATTACTCTCACTTTCTCGTAACATTGTCAACGCTGAAAGAAAACAAATCAAATTTTAAAATGTAAATGCAATGAGCTGGTTTTTTTTTTTTTTGTGTGTGTAAACGTTATTATCTGGGAAAATTAAATATATTCTGTGCCAACTTCAGGCCAGGTATTCAGCAATCACTTGTTTATTAAATGTATATTACAGTTTTTGGACATTCTACCAGGAATATCCAAAATAATCTATATTAACTAGTCAAATTAAACAAATAACGAGTAAGTAGATGAAAGAACTTTAAAGAAGCGAATGGGAAAAATTCTAAAAAAAAGTATCTATATTTACGCGGAGTTAACAAACAACTGCATATAAGTTATTTCATCAGCGTCTAATACAACCGAAGACAATTCCAGACTCTTAAGTTAATATATTTTTGGTATCTTAAACTTATCCTTAAGTTACGGAACTGAAAGTGCCTATATAACATGCATAAAAACAAACGGAGTAATCCAACAGAGATTCTTGTCTCTACGCTATCAACAGTTCCTCCTTTCTTAGTCTGTCATGGGAACTACTTTTAATAACGTCACCTTTAAAATCCCCATGTTCTGAAAACTGTAACGATATAAAAAATATATATATTTTGAAGATAGTATAACCCCATTTCACAATATTCTGAAATCAGGATAACCCAAGTTTGCAATAACGTGAAGGGAACCAGGATTACATCCCTTTTTTCCCCCTCACAATATCCTTAAGACAGCGAGGGGTAAACCCAAGCCACAAATATTTTAACCCGATCGACGTTAATAAATAAACAATTTCATATGCATTCGCATCTTCGTAATATATTTCTAAATGTCATATAGTCATGTGTGTTCTTATAAAGCCAATTAAAATATATTGTCAGAAATGATGTTGGTTTAGATCGCAAAGATATGCAAGTCCTTAAAAGGTGGGAATTTATTCAGCATGTGACAAAAGGAAAAATCCCAATGGGCAAATTAACTCTCTTAAGGCCTTCCCTTAATGTAAAAAAAATGCATACGGTAAGAGATGTTTCGCCCACCAAGGGGTTTATTAAATCCAATACAGAGAATAGATATAACAGAGCGTAACTAATGGGTCAGGTCGGGTAGTACGCACAGCTGATAGCTGGAGCTAGGAGATGGTTATGATCCGCTTAGGTAGGCTGTGTTAGCTATCACAACTCCCAATTTAGATATTAAAGGCATTATATCAGTTCCACCTATGTATCAATGAGGTATCTAGACACTTTAAATTTATACCTTTTACCGAGAACAAAACTCCCATTTTTCTCTTCCACAAAAGCATCACATAAAAACAAGATAGAACAAAAAATCTGTGAATTTAAGAAACGAATAACATGAGATCTGTTCGAAGTAAGACTTTTTGACGATAATAAGAGTATAATAAACACTTTTCTATGCTGAAAGGTAACCCACAAGTAGATATGACAACAACAATGGAAACTGGACTGTGCATTACGACTCCCACACTGAGTTTTCCACAACAGTGGTGAAGGCTGATGAGGGCTCCAGTTGGAAGTCGAAATATATAGTCTCATTTTAACTGTTATTTTCTTGTCAACAGATGGAATACCCTTCAATAAAAGACGTCTCGTACTGTTCTAGATAAGATAATCTGTGCTGTTAAACAATCTTTGAGACTTCCTGTACTGTTAGCATATACATCAAATGGAGATTAAAATTAACAATAATTGTTAAATTCAAAATTAATGTAATAATTAGAGATAATTATCAGAAGACATTTCGGTCAGTCCTGGACTATAATCAAGTAAGAGCTGAGAAAAAGAGGGAAGCAAGACATGGGTCAGAAATGCTGAAGAGTATTAGTCTTTATAAGAAGGCAGACTTCTAAGTCATCAAATAAAGAGTAAAAAGCCACAATACTGTGACTGCCACTGTGCAAAAATATCCCGCACATAGAACTGGGTCTCTGCTCTCCCTGCTCCATGAGCTTTATCATACCTTGTCTTAAAACTGTGTATGGTTCCTGCCTCCACTATATCTTTCTCTAGACTATTCCACTTCCTGACTACTCTGTGGCTGAAGAAATGCTTCCTAACATCCCTTTGACTCATCTGAGTCTTCAGCTTCCAGTTGTGTCCCCTTGTTTCTGTGTTCCCTCTCTGGAACATCCTGTCACTGTCTACCTTGTCGATTCCCCGCAGTATTTTGTATGTCGTTATCATGTCTCCTCTGACCCTTCTTTCCTCCAGTGTTGTTAGTCCTATTTCCCTCAACCTTTCTTCATAGGACAGACCCCTGAGTTGTGGCACTAACCTTGTCGCAAACTTTTGCACTTTCTCTAGTTTCTTTACGTGCTTGACCAGGTGTGGGTTCCAGACTGGTGCTGCATATTCTAGTATGGGCCTGACGTACACGTTGTACAGTGTCTTGAACGATTCCTTGTTAAGGTAACGGAACGCTAATCTTAGGTTTGCCAGTCGCTCATATGCTGCCGCAGTTATCTGGTTGATGTGTGCCTCCGGAGACGTGCTTGGCGTTATACTCACCCCAAGGTCTTTCTCCTTTGCCGAGGTTTGTAGCCTTTGTCCGCCTAGCCTGTACTCTGTCAGCGGTCTTCTTTGCCCTTCTCCGATATTCATGACTTTGCATTTGTGTGTGTGTGGGGGGTGAGGGGTGTGTGTGTAGTCACCTATATGTGGTTACAGGGGTCTAGTCACAGTACCTGACCTCGCCTCTTCGCTAGTCGCTACTAGGTCCACTCTCTCCCTTCTCCAAGATCTTTATCATACTTCTTCTTAAAGCTATGTATGGATCCTGCCTCCACTACTCCACTCTCCAGATGATTGTGTGTGTATGTGTGTGTGGTGATGTGTACATTCATCAGTGTAGGTATGACAGTAACACTGCTGAGGCCACTACTCACGCAGCAGTAACACTGCTGAGACCACTACTCACGCAGCAGTAACACTGCAGAGACCACTACTCATGCAGCAGTAACACTGCTGAGATCACTACTCACGCAGCAGTAACACTGCTGAGGCCACTACTCACGCAGCAGTAACACTGCTGAGGCCACTACTCACGCAGCAGTAACACTGCTGAGGCCACTACTCACGCAGCAGTAACACTGCTGAGGCCACTACTCACGCAGCAGTAACACTGCTGAGGCCACTACTCACGCAGCAGTAACCACAACAGTAACACTGCTGAGGCCACTACTCACGCAGCAGTAACACGCTGAGGCCACTACTCACGCAGCAGTAACACGCTGAGGCCACTACTCACGCAGCAGTAACCTTGAAGCTGACATCTTTCCCCCAGAGAGACTTTTCAACTCAGTTTCTTTCCCATCTCTGTTATCGCCACCATTAATCATAAATAACTCAAGGACGTGTTTATTCCAACTATTCCCTTGCAGTTTAAGTTTCTGTTTTCCCTCGTGTTAAAAAAAATCCATTACAATCCCGTTAGGCAAATGATAATCCATCTTAGCTTTTAAATACCGACACATGAACTAGACGTATATTCCTGATATTTAACAGCCTATCACAATGTTTCAACTAATTTACTCAAATATTCGCTTAGACAACACCTGCTCCCGGAAAACATGTTTAATTAAGTGACTTTACAAGTTTTGACAATCACTCCATGGCAGGATATTTTTTTTTATCTGACAACCGTAACTAGTGACCGAAGTTTAGTCTAACTCTCTCACTCACACACACACACACACACACACACACTCACTCACTCACTCACTCACTCACTCACTCACTCACTCACTCTCTCTCTCTCTCTCTCTCTCTCTCTCTCTCTCTCTCTCTCTCTCTCTCTCTCTCTCTCTCTCCTGGGATGTTACAGTTGTGTCCTGCTGATAAAACACAAACACACACTCGACTTGTTTACAAATTTGCCTCAACGACCATTAACATAAACTCACAGTTTGGTTCTGCCATTTTAAAACTGTTCGATTATAAATGTATTTTTTTTTGTCTGAAGAAAGAAAATTGACGAGGACCAACAACATCAGGATACTTTTAATCATCTGTATAGCGGCCTTCAGGATGAGTAAATCTTGAATATGCAACGCAACTTCATGAATATTCCAAGTATAACTGTTTACTCATCAATCAGAACCAGGGCAGCTGTCATGAAAACAATGACTCCCGAGTCATGATTATATCTGTATAAAATACCGACAAGTTGATGTATAAGACATATGCAGTAATTGTGTTACTTTACTGACGAGGAGTTCCACTTGCTTATCAGGTTTCTTCCTCCAAACACAGATTCAGCGACACTAAACACACACCAAGTCTTGTAATAACTATGGTCATAATTATAACCTTAATTTTTAAAGGGTTGAAGGGTAAGTCAGCAGAAGGCCTCAGTCAGATGACCAAAAGCTCCAGCGGTGGGTCATCATATGACTGAAACCCGCCTGAGGAAATACTCGTCATGTTTCTTGACGAATGTTACCCAACCTAACACTGAGGTTGAGGGACTGACCCCCTCAGACTTACTTCTCCAGGCTGAGGGACTGATCACTACACATCTGCATCAGCACTTCTGCTGTCTCCATATTTAGATTGAAGAATCCTGCTGAGAAGGCGAAACGTTTCCTCAATAAAGATACCAAACTGTTGCATATGTATCGTATCTCCACCCTCTCCCCCTTCGCCCGAGTCTTATTCTAATCTAGTTTTGAAATATTACCATTAACGAGGAAAACAAATGCATGAAGATTTTTGAATCATAATCATCAGATAAGCCACATTTGGCGGCTGCCTTTTACACAATGCTTACATGCTTCCAGTAAATCTGGAATTTACTTACACAGGCATTTTTATCCTGACTGTGAAGTCCAGCAGAACTGACGTTACACATTTGCATTGATATTTCTCCCGAGATCCACCCACATCAGTCGACCAACACCCAGGTAACTATTTAACTTAAGTGAGGCGAGACAACATTTATATAAGGAAACTTACACGCTTTTCGTCGGGCCTGGGAATCGATCAAGGGGATTTTCGGTTGAGTTAAACTTTCTGACCACTATGTGTCCCGTAGTTCGATCGCTAGCGCACTCAGCTCACACACTGAGGTCAGGGATTCGATATCCCTGTGCGGCTAGAAAACATTAGGACGTGTTTCTATATGGCACCTGCTGTCCATGTTCATCCATCAGTAAAATGTGTACCTGGGTGTTAGTCGACTGGTGTGGGTCGCATCCTGGGACAAAATCGACCTAATTTGCCCGAAATGCTCTGCATAACAAAGGGTTTTCTATATAGTAGTATGTTATTGATGTCAGCTAAGCCTATATACCTTGCACTTGTAGAAATATATCTATTATTATTATTATTATTATTATTATTATTATTATTATTATTATTATTATTATTATTATTATTATATTATTATTATTATCCCAGCTCAAGAGGTCGCGCAAGGGGATGTTAGACGTTCTGGTAGCGCAAACATTTTCCATTATGATGTGAATCATAATGGGAATCTTCGGAGGGTTTTTTTCTGTTTTCGTAATTAAAACTGCTTAACTCCGAGGGGGCCATTATTATTATTATAATAAAAAAAGCGCTAAACCTACATGGGTCATACAGTGCAGCTGACGGGTCATTGCGTACGTCTTTGAACATTTAAAATTATTGTGTGTGTGTGTGTGTGTGTGTGTTTGTTTACGTAACCACCTGTAAGTGGTTGCAGGGGTCGAGACTTGCCTCCCGGCACCGCCTTCCAGACCACTTTGATCAGCACTAGAGATTTCTAGCTTCATGGGTCTTATGTCTACTCTTAAAGATGTGTATTGAATTTGCTTCCATCACAGCCTTATCCAAGTCACTCCACTCTTCAACCAGTGAGACTAAAGAAATGCTTCCTAACATCTCTATGGCTCATCTGTGTCCTCAACTCCCACTTGTGTCCCCTTGATCTTGGTTCTCTTCATTCAAACATTATGACTCAAACTTCCCTATTAATTCCTCTTAAGATTCGGTATCCCACAGTGCCTCCCCACGTCCTCTCTGCCAGGCCCTTCAGGTTAGGCTCCTTCAGCCTCTCATAATGCATCCCTCTCATTTCTGGTGCCAGTCTGGTTGTAGACCATTAGACTGTTCGACCTTAAGTACTGGGACAGTTTACTCAGCACATGTCCTAAATAAGGTTCTAAGTGATTTAATATTCAGTTTCGTAAATGTTATTCCGAAGCTTGCTACTCTAGCATATGTAGTTGATGTTATATGGTTTGTGCGTATTTCTGGCGATATGCTTGGTGATGCATTTATTCCCAGATCTTTTTCACATATTCGTATTTACAGCTTCTCTACGCTTATGGTGTACTCTGTGTCGGTCTGCCCTCATCTTCTCAAAATCGCATGACCTTGCATTTGTTAGGGTTGAACTCGAAAAGCCACTTCTTTGGGGCGTTTTAAATGAATACCACAAAAATGGGTACCAAGCAACACTATCCCATAAGGGCAACAAACAAAAGTTGCACCCACTTAACCTCCCTATAACTTTTTTTTAAGCTATACCACTATTTTTTTTTTTATCCAGAGTTTCAATATTACAATTAACCTTATCAATTTATATATTCGACTCGCGAAATAGTAATAAGATTGCAAACAAATCACGGAACGCTTGGGGGTTCGAACCAATGGTCACTGAGTACTAAAACTCACAGACCTGTGAGTTTTATGACTCGCCATGGGTTCAAATCCCACCCGTTAATTGATTAATATATATATTTTACCCTCACATTAGTACATCCTTTCATTTTTACCCATTTCATATTACGACATCCAGCCAAATAGTAGGACATTTCCATACATTTGTGAACATTTTCACTGTTTATTTCATTGTAATTTCAATCATCTATACATTTATTCCTCACGTTTACATCTTACTTAATATGGTAATATTAAAGACCTAAAAACAAGTGTCTTTGATTTGTCTTAGAAGAAAAGTATTGATAAACGTCATGGAAAGGAAAATGTGGTTGTTGCATGAAACAATTGAACGTCAAGTGAATCTCAGGAAAAGAAATGTATTTTATGGACATTGTTTCCCCTTTTCTCTACTCCATTTTGCTTTCTTTCTCCTTCCCTTCCTGTCTCTCTTTGTGCCTTCCTTTATCTTTCTCCCTTTTTTATTAATCCTTCCTCTTCCAATATGCATCTCTTCTCTCCTAATCCCTCCACTCCTTTATCTCCCCCTCTCTCTCTCCTCTACGTATTTCTCTTCTTCCTTATCCTCCTCTCTATTCCATCCTTACAGCATTCCTTCCTCTATCATCCATCATGTTTCTTATATCAAGTGGTATAAAAACACTCGTCTTCTCCTCCATCCTTCCCTCCATCCTCTTTCTATTCCTCATCGTCATTATCTCTGCTTGTGTAACACGTTTTATAAGTTGTGGAGCAAGTGCTTCTCTATAGAGTGTGTAGAACAAGTGCTTCTCTATAGAATGTTTCAAATTATATGAATGAATAGAGAACTATCATCCTTTCCCCTCTTCCCCTTATTCTCCATCTGTTCCTCCTCGACCTCCTCCTTTTCCTCTTTTTCCTCCTCCTCCATCAACTTCCCCTTCTCCACTAACCTCTCTCCTACCTTGCCTTCTCTACTTCCCTCTTCTTCCCATCTTCTTTCCCCCCACCTGCTAATCATCCATCCACCCTTCCTATTATTATCCCCATTCTATTCGTATCTTTATATTCTTTCCCCTATTTTCCCTATTGCAATCCCCCTTTATTAGAGAGACATACCTACAGTATTATAAATATGACAAAAATCTATAAGCTATGACTCAAGGACCAGGACCTGGAGTTCATCACTTGTTAAAAAATACATCAAAGGAAAAAAATCCTATATTACTGAATAACGCTACAGCTAAAGAATCCATAAGCATAACCTGAATGGTAATGATGGTAGTAATGGCAGCAGTGATGATAGTAATGGCAGCAGTGATGGTAGTAATGGCAGCAGTGATGGTAGTAATGGCAGCAGTGATGGTAGTAATGGCAGCAGTGATGGTAGTAATGGTCATGGGGGTGATGGTGGCCAGAAGTTAATGGGTGGCTGAGGGAGGGTGGCGGGGGTTATGATGTTGGGGAAAGTGGTGGAGATGATGGGGTGATGCTTGTGGTGGTGAGGGTGGTGGTTGTGAGGGTGGTGGTGGTTGTGAGGGTGGTGGTGGTTGTGAGGGTGGTGGTGGTTGTGAGGGTGGTGGTGGTTGTGAGGGTGGTGGTGGTTGTGAGGGTGGTGGTGGTGAACAGTTGGATGGGTGAAGGAGAGGGGTAAGGTGATGATGCTGGGGTATAGGGAGACACTGACTAGTGGATGGATGGGTGACAGGTGGACATTCTTAGTGTGTGCTCAGAGAGGAAAAGTGAGGTGAAGACCGAGCATCAAAAACAAACTTTTATGACATGCACGTTCCTGACATGCACGTTCCCGACATGCACGTTCCCGACATGCACGTTCCCGACATGCACGTTCCTGACATGCACGTTCCTGACATGCACGTTCCCGACATGCACGTTCCTGACATCCACGTTCCTGACATGCACGTTCCCGACATGCACGTTCCCGACATGCACGTTCCCGACATGCACGTTCCCGACATGCACGTTCCTGACATGTGCGTTCCCAACATGCACGTTCCCGACATGCACGTTCCCGACATGCACGTTCCCGACATGCACGTTCCCGACATGCACGTTCCCGACATGCACGTTCCAGACATGCACGTTCCTGACATGCACGTTCCCGACATGCACGTTCCCGACATGCACGTTCCCGACATGCACATTCCCGACATGCACATTCCCGACATGCACGTTCCTGACATGCACGTTCCTGACATGCACGTTCCCGACATGCACGTTCCCGACATGCACATTCCCGACATGCACATTCCCGACATGCACGTTCCTGACATGCACGTTCCTGACATGCACGTTCCCGACATGCACGTTCCTGACATGCACGTTACCGACATGCACGTTCCTGACATGTGCGTTCCCAACATGCACGTTCCCGACATGCACGTTCCCGACATGCACGTTCCCGACATGCACGTTCCTGACATGCACGTTCCCGACATGCACGTTCCCGACATGCACGTTCCCGACATGCATATTCCCGACATGCACATTCCCGACATGCACGTTCCTGACATGCACGTTCCCGACATGCACGTTCCCGACATGCACGTTCCTGACATGCACGTTCCGACACGCACGTTCCCGAAATGTGCGTTCCCAACATGCACCATTCTGACATGTAGGTTTATGGCCTGAATCTCTCTGACACGATCCTCTCTGACATGTACTTCCCTGACACTTGCCAGCACTCATCACAAACACTTGCCAGCACTCATCACAAACACTTCCCAGCACTCATCACAAACACTTCCCAGCACTCATCACAAACACTTCTCAGCACTCATCACAAACACTTCCCAGCACTCATCACAAACACTTCCCAGCACTCATCACAAACACTTCCCAGCACTCATCACAAACACTTCCCAGCACTCATCACAAACACTTCCCAGCACTCATCACAAACACTTCCCAGCACTCATCACAAACACTTCCCAGCACTCATCACAAACACTTCCCAGCACTCATCACAAACACTTCCCAGCACTCATCACAAACACTTCCCAGCACTCATCACAAACACTTGCGATATCAACACAAGAAACTGCCTACAAATAGTTATACTGGATCGTAAGTTTTAAAAAAGATAATATAATTGAGATGGAGAAAAAACAGATTCAAGAGAAACATAGTTCAAATTAATAGGTAGGAAGATCCATATTCAAAAATAAAAAATTCACATTCAAAAATAAAAAATCCACATTCAAAAATAAAAAATCCACATTCAAAGATAAAAAATCCACATTCAAAGATAAATAAAAGATCGACATTCAAAGATAAAAAAAAAAGTTCACATCCAAAGATAAAATCCACATTCAAAGATAAAAAATCCACATTCAAAGATAAAAAAAATCCACATTCAAAGATAAAAATCTCTACAAAAATAAGAAAAAAAGATCCACATTTAAAAACAAGATCTACATTCAAAGAGGAAAGCCAAATTAAAAGAGAAGACCCAAATTCAAAGTTAGAAAATTCCAAATACAAAGATAAGATCCAAATTCAATGACAAGAAGATTCAGATTCCAAGATAAGACCCTAATTCAAGGATAAAACATTGATTCACCTATAAGACCCTGATTCAGCTATAAGACCCTGATTCAACTATAAGACCCTGATTCAACTATAAGACCCTGATTCAACTATAAAATCCTAATTCAACTATAAGACCCTGATTCAACTATAAGACCCTGATTCAACTATAAGACCCTGATTCAACTATAAGACCCTGATTCAACTATAAGGCCCTGATTCAACTATAAGACCCTGATTCAACTATAAGACCCTGATTCAACTATAAAACCCTGATTCAACTATAAGACCTTGATTCAACTATAAGACCCTGATTCAACTATAAGACCCTGATTCAACTATAAGACCCTGATTCAACTATAAGACCCTGATTCAACTATAAGACCCTGATTCAACTATAAAATCCTGATTCAACTATAAGACCCTGATTCAACTATAAGACCCTGATTCAACTATAAGACCCTGATTCAACTATAAAATCCTGATTCAACTATAAGACCCTGATTCAACTATAAGACCCTGATTCAACTATAAGACCCTGATTCAACTATAAAACCCTGATTCAGCTATAAGACCCTGATTCAACTATAAGACCCTGATTCAACTATAAGACCCTGATTCAACTATAAGACCCTGATTCAACTATAAGACTTTGATTTAAAGATGAGATTCATACTCAAGGATAAGACAATGATTCAAGGTTAAGACTCTGATTCAAGGATAAGACCATGATTCAAAGATAAGATTCGTATTCAAAGATAAGATACATATTCAGTGATAAGAATCAGATTCAAAGAAAATATTCAGATTCAAAGAAAAGATTCAGATTCAATGATAAGATTCAGATTCAAAGAATATTTAGATTCAAAGTTACGAAAAATCCACATTCAAGGATACTAAAATCCAGATTCAAGGGTAAGAAAATCAGGATTCAAGAATAAGAATATGCAGATTCATGGTAGTTCAGACTTATTAAAATTTATGAAAAAAAAATTACCAGTACTGTCCCCAACATCAAGAGACCGAAGTGAAGATGCTGAAAGTAAGATCATCTTCCACGGTCCTCAGAGACAAGTACGGAACACAAGACCACCTATAGCAGACGACTTTCTAAAACTGGTTTCTTACCTTGTGTAGTCATGTATGCCTGCCTGCCTGCCGATGCCAGTGTCTGTCTGCATGACTGCATACATTTATAAATGCGTCTCTCTCAATGTGCCTGTATCTCAATACTTGCTTAATTGTTTGACTGCTTGTTCTAGTGTGGATATGTGCTTGCCTGCCTGTGCCTGTCCGTCTACGTGTCTACTTGTCTGTCTTCCTACCAGCTTAGCTACAGCCTGGGTATCTGCAAATTTGCATTCCTGCCTGTTTGTAAGCTAGCCTGACTGCCTGCTTGCGCCTCTCTCTGCCTGCTTGCATCCTGCTTGTGCCTGTATCTATATGCCTGCATAACATACCTGCAGGCAGGAATAATATTAAAAGCACTGCAGTGGATCAGACAATAACTGACAGGAAGGGAACAACGAGTGATGGTACGCCACGAGGTGTCACAGTGGGCGCCTGTGACGGGTGGGGTTCCACAAGGATCATTTCTAGGGCTAGTTCTGTTTCTGGTATATGTGAATGACATGACGGAGGTGTCCTTGTTTGCAGACGATGTGAAGCTAATGCGAAAATTCAAGTGGATGAGGACAGGTAGAACTACAAAGGCTGCAAGCTTGGTCCAACAACTGGCTCCTAGAGTTTAACCCCACCAAGTCAAAGTCATGAAGATTGGGGAAGGTTAAAGAAGACCGCAGATGGAGTACAGGCTATGGGTGGAAAGACTGCAAAACTCACTCAAGGAAAAGGATCTTGGGGTGAGAATAATACCGAGCATATCTCCTGAGGCGCACATCAACGAAATAACTGCTGCAGCATGTAGATTGAATGGGTCACAACTGGAAGTTGAAAACTCATATGAGTCACAGGGATGTTAGGAAGTATTTCTTCAGTCAGAGTTGTCAGGAAGTGGAACAATCTGGAGAGTGATGTAGTGGAGGCAGAATCCATACATTGTTTTAAGAAGAGATACGATAAAGCTCATGACGCAGGGAGAGAGTGGACCTAGTAGCGACCAGCGAAGAGTCGGGGGCCAGAAGTTGTGATTTGACTCCTACAACCATAAATGGGTGAGTACACACACACACACACACACACATACAACAGTGTGCACTCATGACCAAATCTTCTAGCAGTTCAGGGGGCAGCGACCTCCTTCAGCTGGGATCTGAGAAATCTTTCTTTTTTTGCCAGCGTCAGGACAAGAAATATCGGTTCCATGACACAATCACGTAGTGTCAGCCGGCACCCATGCTTTACAGACATTATGTCAGCATTTTTTTGCCCACATAAAAGGTCTGCACGACAGTGAGAACATGCTAGTACTAGACTTCTAGTCTTCTAGTCAGCAAGACTCTTGCCAGTTCGACGAGTGCAAATGAGTGAAATCTTGCAGCAGAAACCACCTCGAATCACATGTATAGAATCGAATCGTAAAAGTGGTCAAATCGTGCGTCTCCGCGTCGTTTATTTGCGTTCGATCACTGGGGAAAACTGGAGCAAGGTACAGTGTTGAAACTATCATAGTTATCTTTGCAAAGCGAAGTATTACTAGCATTCTCTCTACCATGGACATTATCACAAGTTAACTCATGAGCAAGTGATGGTAGTCAAGTGACGTTGAATTTAGAGAACAAGAACACTAGTGTCCAACGAACATTCCCGTGTGACTAAACATTTCGACGTCGTTCAAAGGAAGAGTGGAGACATCGTCCCTTCAATCAAGCCATCATTTCTGATGTCACCATAGTTGTGTACGATGCATACGCCAAGGTAAATCTTCATCAAACCCTTTATTTCGCCATTCTGCTGCAGCAGAAGGGTATATAGGTGGAGATCATAAGATTGACCAATTAGACACCGTTACGCACGGCAGATTGCCCAAACCCAGGTAAGACTCACCACGACATTCCAGGTGACATTCATGAAACAGTAGAATATGTAAGTCTTCAGGTCTAGTGTTAACCCTGGTTATGAAGCCCCCGCTCACAGCCCCGTGGGTACCAAGATAGCCAAGATCGGTGTGATCACCAGACCCGTGGCTGCTGGGGTTCAGAGCTGTCAACCAATAAGTGCCTTTTCATGGTCATGGTGCATTTATCAATGAAAAATGCCACAGGTTGTATGCTGTGGTGCTCAGGGATGAACAGGAAAAACCATTTCAAAAAACTTACAAATATATATTTACCCCCAAGTAATATGTTTCTCAAATAATCGTAAAAGAAAGCTGAATGACTACTGGACAGAAAGGAGCGCGTAGACCAGCAGCTGGGACACAACTTACTGGTAGTGAGGGTGAGTGAGCGAACACCCACAGCAACTTCACATAATACACTCCGTCTTGTTCATCAGCTTTATATACAAACCATCTAAGTGGAGAAAATGCTGCATTTTTGCCATTCAACATGTGTGTTTTATATAAGTTTAATAGACTGAATTTAAAGTTTTTTTTACTATGCCTCTAGTAGGGTAAAAAAAACTCCGCCGTCCAGACACCATAATTCACTCTGCCCAGGATTATGCTAGCTTACGCAACCAAATTATATTTGCAAAAAAATAAGGGTGTGTGCTAGTCGCAAAAAGTTACGCTGATAGGTAGCAATATACTGAGGTGAATCACATATTATCATGCACCCATAGTTAGCATGGTTTGCGTGCAGACACGCATGGTTCTTGAGTTTGCTACCTACGCATGTTTGTTGCCCCACACACACAAGCATGGTTTGTGTGTGTGGGGCACACAACATACAGCATAGTAGCATGGTTGTGTGTGCAACACCATGATGGTTTGTCGCCACACATATAGGTTTGTGTGCCACCCCATAGCATGGTTTGTGTGTACAGTGTACACACACAACAGCATGGTTTGTGTGTGTGCACACACCACAGCATGGTTTGTGTGCACACACCAGAGCTCGGCCATGGAAGATCACGTGAATGATGTTCCGAACTGTACCTTACTGCTTGTGTTGCAAGAAACAAATGCTGCTTGAGTTGCAGGAAACAAATGCCACTGGTGTTGCAGGAAACAAATGCCACTGGTATTGCAGGAAACAAATGCTGCTTGTGTTGCAAGAAATACACATTGCTGCTTGTCTTGCAAGAAACAAATACTGCTTGTTTTGCAAGAAACAATGCTTGAGTTGCAAGAAACAATGCTTGAGTTGCAAGAAACAATGCTTGAGTTGCAAGACACAAATGATGCTTGTGTTGCAAGAAACAAATGATGATTGTGTTGCAAGAAACAAATGATGCTTGTGTTGCAAGAAATACACATTGCTGCTTGTCTTGCAAGAAACAAATACTGCTTGTTTTGCAAGAAACAATGCTTGAGTTGCAAGAAACAATGCTTGAGTTGCAAGAAACAATGCTTGAGTTGCAAGACACAAATGATGCTTGTGTTGCAAGAAACAAATGATGTATGTGTTGCAAGAAACAAATGATGCTTGTGTTGCAAGAAACAAATTATGCTTGTGTTGCAAGAAACAAATGATGCTTGTGTTGCAAGAAACAAATGCTTGTGTTGCAAGAAACAAATGATGATTGTGTTGCAAGAAACAAATGATGCTTGTGTTGCAAGAAACAAATGCGTGTGTTGCAAGAGACAAATGATGCTTGTGTTGCAAGAAACAAATGATGCTTGTGTTGCAAGAAACAAATGATGCTTGTGTTGCAAGAAACAAATGATGCTTGTGTTGCAAGAAACAAATGCTTGTGTTGCAAGAAATAAATGATGCTTGTGTTGCAAGAAACAAATGCTTGTGTTGCAAGAAATAAATGATACTTGTGTTGCAAGAAACAAATGATGATTGTGTTGCAAGAAACAAATGCTTGTGTTGCAAGAAATAAATGATACTTGTGTTGCAAGAAACAAATGATGCTTGTGTTGCAAGAAACAAATGTTTGTGTTGCAAGAAACAAATGATGATTGTGTTGCAAGAAACAAATGATGCTTGTGTTGCAAGAAACAAATGCTTGTGTTGCAAGAAACAAATGATGATTGTGTTGCAAGAAACAAATGATACTTGTGTTGCAAGAAACAAATGATGATTGTGTTGCAAGAAACAAATGCTTGTGTTGCAAGAAATAAATGATGCTTGTGTTGCAAGAAACAAATGCTTGTGTTGCAAGAAATAAATGATGCTTGTGTTGCAAGAAACAAATGATGCTTGTGTTGCAAGAAACAAATGCTTGTGTTGCAAGAAACAAATGATGCTTGTGTTGCAAGAAACAAATGCTTGTTTTGCAAGAAACAAATGATGATTGTGTTGCAAGAAACAAATGATGCTTGTGTTGCAAGAAACAAATGCTTGTGTTGCAAGAAACAAAGGATGATTGTGTTGCAAGAAACAAATGATGCTTGTGTTGCAAGAAACAAAGGAGGCTTGTGTTGCAATAAATGATGCTTGTGTTGCAATAAATGATGCTTGTGTTGCAAGAAACAAATGCTTGTGTTGCAAGAAATAAATGATGCTTGTGTTGCAAGAAACATGTGCCCTGCTTTTGGAGGAAGAAAATTGTACGGTACACAACAAACATGTACAGCTAGATTGTACAACTGTGTTTCAACAGGGATGATCATTTCTCAGAACTTCAGTCATCCTAGTTCTCCTACCTATCCTCTTACCAGTCATAGTTCTCCTACCTGTCCTCTTCCCAGTCATAGTTCTCCTACCTGTCCTCTTACCAGTCATAGTTCTCCTACCTGTCCTCCTCCCAGTCCTAGTTCTCCTACTTGTCCTCTTCCCAGTCATAGTTCTCCTACCTGTCCTCTCACCAGTCCTCTCACCGGTCCTCTCACTGGTCCTAGTTCTCCTACCTGTCCTCTTACCAGTCCTCCTCCCAGTCCTAGTTCTCCTACCTGTCCTCTTACCAATCCTCCTCCCAGTCCTAGTTCTCCTACCAGTCCTCTTACCAGTCCTCTTACCAGTCCTCTTACCAGTTCTCTTACCAGTCCTCTTACCAGTCCTCTTACCAGTCCTCCTCCCAGTCCTCCCCCCAGTCCTCCTCCCAGTCCTCCTCCCAGTCCTCCTCCCAGTCCTCCTCCCAGTCCTCCCTGTTCTCCTAACTGTCCTCTTACCAGTCTTCCTTCCTGTTCTCTTACCAGTCCTCCTCCCAGTCCTCCTCCCAGTCCTCCTCCCAGTCCTCCCTGTTCTCCTAACTGTTCTCTTACCAGTCCTCCTTCCTGTTCTCTTACCAGTCCTCCTCCCAGTCCTCCCTGTTCTCCTAACTGTTCTCTTACCAGTCCTCCTTCCTGTCCTCTTACTAGTCCTCCTCCTAGTCCTACCTGTCCGCTTACCTGTCCTCTTACCAGTCCTCCTCCCAATCCTCCCAGTCCTCTCTGTCCTCTTACCAGTACTCCCTGTCCTCTTACCAGTACTCCCTGTCCTCTTACCAGTACTCCCTGTCCTCTTACCAGTACTCCCTGTCCTCTTACCAGTACTCCCTGTCCTCTTACCAGTACTCCCTGTCCTCTTACCAGTACTCCCTGTCCTCTTACCAGTACTCCCTGTCCTCTTACCAGTACTCCCTGTCCTCTTACCAGTCCTCCCTGTCCTCTTACCAGTACTCCCTGTCCTCTTACCAGTCCTCCCTGTCCTCTTACCATTACTCCCTGTCCTCTTACCAGTACTCCCTGTCCTCTTACCAGTACTCCCTGTCCTCTTACCAGTCCTCCCTGTCCTCTTACCAGTACTCCCTGTCCTCTTACCAGTACTCCCTGTCCTCTTACCAGTACTCCCTGTCCTCTTACCAGTCCTCCTCCCAATCCTCCCAGTCCTCTCTGTCCTCTTACCAGTACTCCCTGTCCTCTTACCAGTCCTCCCTGTCCCTCTTACCAGTACTCCCTGTCCTCTTACCAGTACTCCCTGTCCTCTTACCAGTACTCCCTGTCCTCTTACCAGTCCTCCCTGTCCTCTTACCAGTACTCCCTGTCCTCTTGCCAGTCCTCCCTGTCCTCTTACCAGTACTCCCTGTCCTCTTACCAGTACTCCCTGTCCTCTTACCAGTACTCCCTGTCCTCTTACCAGTACTCCCTGTCCTCTTACCAGTACTCCCTGTCCTCTTACCAGTACTCCCTGTCCTCTTACCAGTACTCCCTGTCCTCTTACCAGTACTCCTGTCCTCTTACCAGTACTCCTCTCAGTCCTCTGTCCTTACAGTACTCCCTGTCCTCTTACCAGTACTCCCTGTCCTCTTACCAGTACTCCCTGTCCTCTTACCAGTCCTTCCCCAGTCCTCCCTGTCCCCTTACCAGTCCTCTTACTAGTCCTCCCTGTTCTCCTACCTGTCCTCTTACCAGTCCTCCTCCCAATCCTCCCAGTCCTCTCTGTCCTCTTACCAGTCCTTCCCCAGTCCTCCCTGTCCCCTTACCAGTCCTCTTACTAGTTCTCCCTGTTCTCCTACCTGTCTCTTACCAATCCTCCTCCCAGTCCTCCCTGTTCTTTTACCTGTCCTCTTACCAGTCCTCCCTGTTCTCCTAACTGTCCTCTTACCAGTCCTCCCTGTTCTCCTATCTGTCCTCTTACCAGTCCTCCTCCCAGTCCTCCCTGTTCTCCTACCAGTCCTCCCTGTTCTCCTACCAGTCCTCCCTGTTCTCCTACCAGTCCTCCCTGTTCTCCTACCTGTCCTCTTACCAGTCCTCCCAGTCCTCCCTGCCCTCAATGTCTTCCTAACTGACCTCTTACCAGTCCTCCTCCCATTCTTACCACTTCTCTTACCAGTTCTCTTACCAGTCCTCTTACCAGTCCTCCTCCCAGTCCTCCCTGTCCTCCTACCTGTCCTCCTTCCAGTCCTCCAACCTGTCCTCTTACCAGTCCTTCTACCTGTCCTCCTACATGTCCTCTTACCAGTCCTCCTACCTGTCCTCTTACCAGTCCTCTTATCAGTCGTCCTCCCACTCCTCCTACCTCTCCTCTTATCAGTCCTCCTATCTGTCCTCTTACCATTCCTCCTTCCAGTCGTCCCTGTCCTCCTACATGTCCTACTCCCAGTCTTCCTAACAGTACTGTTGCGAATTAGGTCCTTGCCCAACTTTATATTTGTGTAGTGTTCCAACTGCCTCATGTATGGTACTAGGATGTTGCTCTTTATTTTATTATATATATATATATATATATGTTAATGCTAATTTTGTATTATATTATATTGTTTGTCAGGAGTTCATAATATTGTGATTTTTATGTAGTGGGAAACCACTAGTTAGAGTGCCGGTTACTAGTTCAGGCACTGGCCTGTTTCACTCAGTCACGTGACCTACATGACGTCGGTTTACCGAGCGTTGTCAGTCGTCAGTAGGTTCACACACCCACTCCTAATAAGGAGTAGGTTCACACACCCACTCCTGACAAGGAGTAGTTTCTTCTCATACTAGAGGAGACAGTTCGCTCTCACCTCTGGTATAGTGGGCATTACCTAAAAGGCTCTCTAGTCCCTCAGTCCTAGCGAGTTCTGATTCTGTCGGAAAACAGTGGTACCGAGAGACCACCAGTACAGTGATTGTCTGCCTAAGTCTTGTGATTAACTCTAACCCGTTACTGACGTTGTGAAGTGTTTCAATTCAGAGGAAGTGACATATATCCTCTTTACTTATGTTATTATGATAAGACAGTACAGACAATTGTAACTCGTAGTGCCATATTATATAAGAGTGAAAGAAAAGGAATATTTAAAGTGTTTACACCCCTCCTAAGAGTAATGAGGTTGTATTATTTATTTATTTTACTAAGTGCCCTGAATATCTTAGTATATTCTTAAATAAAATCCGGAAAAGACCTTAAAGATCTCATTTCGCCTTGTATGATTCAGATAGTGAGTAGTACTTCGATACTTCCTATCACCTGATGTGCTTTTGTTACGATAAGCACTAAACTAATCAGTGGTCTACAGGCCAGGATCGTAACAAGTACTCCCACCTGTCCTCTTACCAGTGAGGGGAAAGTAGGTCCACTATGTGAGGGGTGAGGGAGAGTAGGTCTACTATGTGAGGGGTGAGGGAGAGTAGGTCCACTATGTGAGGGGTGAGGGAGAGTAGGTCTACTATGTGAGGGGTGAGGGAGAGTAGGTCCACTATGTGAGGTTTGAGGGAGAGTAGGTCTACTATGTGAGGGGTGAGGGAGAGTAGGTTCACTATGTGAGGGGTGAGGGAGAGCTGGTCCACTATGTGAGGGATGAGGGAGAGCTGGTCCACTATGTGAGGGGTGAGGGAGAGTAGGTCCACTTAGTGAGGGGTGAGGGAGAGTAGGTCCACTATGTGAGGGGTGAGGGAGAGTAGGTTCACTATGTGAGGGGTGAGGGAGAATAGATCCACTATGTGAGGGGTGAGGGAGAGCTGGTCCACTATGTGAGGGATGAGGGAGAGCTGGTCCACTATGTGAGGGGTGAGGGAGAGTAGGTCCACTTAGTGAGGGGTGAGGGAGAGTAGGTCCACTATGTGAGGGGTGAGGGAGAGTAGGTCCACTATGTGAGGGGTGAGGGAGAGTAGGTTCACTATGTGAGGGGTGAGGGAGAATAGATCCACTATGTGAGGGTGAGGGAGAGTATATCCACTATGTGAGGGGTGAGGGAGAGTAGATCCACTACGTGAGGAGTGAGGGAGAAGGTCCTCCATATGGGTGGTGGAGGAAGGGTGGTGGTGGTAGAGGTAGGGTGGTAATGGTAGGGTGGTGGTGGTGGTAGGGTGGTGGTGGTAGGGTGGTGGTGGAGGTGGTAGGGTGGTGGTGGAGGTAGGGTGGTCGTGGCGGTGGTAGGGTGGTCGTCGTGGTGGTTGGGTGGTCGTGGCGGTGGTAGGGTGGTCGTGGCGATGGTAGGGTGGTCGTGGCGGTGGTAGGGTGGTCGTGGTAGGGTGGGGGTGGAGGTAACGGTGGTGGTGGTGGAGGTAGTGTGGTGGTGGTGGAGGCAGGGTGATGGAGGTAGTGTGGTGGTGGTGGAGGCAGGGTGATGGAGGTAGGATGGTGGAGGTAGGATGGTGGTGGTAGGGTGGTGGGGGTGGAGGTGGAGGTAGGGTGGTGGAGGTAGAGTATTGGTGGTGGAGGTAGGGTGGTCATGGTGAGGGTAGTGGTGGTGGAGGTAGTTTGGTCGTGGTGGTGGAGGTATGGTGGTGATGAAAGCAGGGTGGTGGTAGGGTGGTCGTGGTGAGGGTAGTGGTGGTGGAGGTAGTTTGGTCGTGGTGGTGGAGGTATGGTGGTCGTGAGGGTGGTGGTGTAAGGCGGTCGTGGAGGTCTGGTCGTGTAGGTAGGGTGGTCGTGGTGGAGGTAGGGTGGTTATTGGGGGGTGGAGGTAAGGTGGTAGTTATTGTGGTGGAGGTAGGGTAGTGGAGGCATGGTGGTTGGGGTGGTGGTGGCTGGATGGCGGTGGGGGTGGTAGAGGCAGGGGGTGGACATGGTGGGAGGCATGGGGTGGAGAGGCATGGTGGGGTGGTGGGCATGGTGGTGGCATGGTGGTGAGGGTGGTGGAGGCATGGGGGTGGAGGCATGGTGGTGGTGGCTGGGTGGGGATGGTGGAGGTGGTCAGTCAGGCGAGAGTAACCTTGTCAAGGAGATAAAATGGCTGTCCCGTTAAAAACAAAGAAAAAGGGTAACCTTTCCTAGTACCGCTACTTGTCCTGAGCGCTGGTTAGGAGGCGGGGCGGTGGTGGTGGGGATGGGCCGGGACCGTGGTAGGGATGGGCTGGGACCGTGGTGGGGGAGGCTTGGGACAGTGGGGACTGTAGATGATTGGGGAGGGTGTGGATGGGGTAGTGTTAAGAGGGAGAGGATATATGAGGCGGGTTTTTTTTATATTAAAATTGGGTACACCGTGAGTGGACTGTTGCTGTCCTACTGTAGATGAGAATGTTGTGGAGGCTGTATAGTAGTGAGGTAGAAAATGCGGGTGTACAGAGGCGATGTAGAGGATGCGGGTGTATAGTGGTGAGGTAGAAGATGCGGGAGGAGTCTACCTGCCTGGAGTCTACCTGGAGAGAATTCCAGGGGTCAACGCCCCCGCGGCCCGGTCTGTGACCAGGCCTCCTGTTGGACCAGAGCCTGATCAACCAGGCTGTTACTGCTGGCCGCACGCAGTCCAACGTACGAACCACAGCCCGGCTGATCAGGTACCGACTTGAGGTGCCTGTCCAGTGCCTGCTTGAAGACAGCCAGGGGCTTGTTGGTAATCCCCCTGATGTATGCTGGGAGGCAGTTGAACAATCTTGGGCCCCTCACACTTATTGTGTTGTCCCTCAACGTGCTAGTGGCATCCCTGCTCTTCATTGGGGGGATGTTACATCGCCTGCCGAGTCTTTTGCTTTCGTAGGGAGTGATTTTTGTGTGCAAGTTTGGTACTAAGCCCTCGAGAATTTTCCATGTGTATATAATAATGTATCTCTCCCGCCTGCGTTCTAGAGAGTACAGGTTTAGGAACTTCAAGCGTTCCCAGTAGTTGAGGTGGTTTATCGCACTTATGCGTGCGGTGAAGGTTCTCTGCACATTTTCAAGGTCAGCAATTTCACCCGCCTTGAAAGGTGCAGTTAGTGTGCAGCAATATTCCAGCCTAGATAGAACAAGCGATCTGTAAAGTGTCAACATGGGCTTGACATCCCTGGTTTTGAAGGTTCTCATTATCCATCCTGTCATTTTTCGAGCAGATGCAATTGCTACATTGTTATGGTCCTTGAAGGTGAGATCCTCTGACATGATCACTCCCAGGTCTTTGACATTAGTTTTTCGCTCTATTGTGTGGTTGGAATTAGTTTTGTACTCCGATGAGATTTTAATTTCTTCACGTTTTCCGTATCTGAGTAATTGAAATTTCTCATCATTGAACTTCATATTGTTTTCTGCAGCCCATTTAAAGATTTGGTTTATGTCTGCTTGGAGTCTTGCAGTGTCTTCAACGGTGGACACTGTCATGGTGAGATAGAAGATGCGAGGTGTATAGAGGTGAGCTAGAAGATGCGGAAGGGTGTATAGAGAGTGAGGTAGAAGATGCGGGAGAGTGTATAGTGGTGAGGTAGAAGATGCGGGAGGGTGTATAGTGGTGAGATAGAAGATGCGAGGTGTATAGAGGTGATCTAGAAGATGCGGAAGGGTGTTTAAAGGGGAGGTAGAAGATGCAGGAGGGTGTATAGAGGCGAGGTAGAAGATGCGGGAGGGTGTATAAAGGGGAGGTAGAAGATGCAGAAGGGTGTATAGAGGCGAGATAGAAGATGCGGGAGAGTGTATAGAGGCGAGGTAGAAGATGCGGGAGGGTGTATAAAGGGGAGGTAGAAGATGCAGAAGGGTGTATAGAGGCGGGGTAGAAGATGTGGGAGGGTGTATAGAGGCGAGGTAGAAGATGCGGGAGGGTGTATAAAGAGGAGGTAGAAGATGCAGAAGGGTGTATAGAGGCGGGGTAGAAGATGTGGGAGGGTGTATAGAGGTGAGGTAGAAGATGCGGGAGGGTGTATAAAGGGGAGGTAGAAGATGCAGAAGGGTGTATAGAGGCGGGGTAGAAGATGTGGGAGGGTGTATAGAGGTGAGGTAGAAGATGCGGGAGTGTGTATAGAGGCGAGGTAGAAGATGCGGAAGGGTGTAGAGAAGGGATGTAGAAGGTGCAGGATGGCGTATACAGGCGAGGTAGATGTGGAAGGGTGTATAGAGGCAAGGTAAATGATGGGGGAGGGGTGTAGAAAGGCGAGGTAGACGATGCGGGAGGGTGTAGAGAGGCGAGGTAGAATATGCGAAATAAATTTTATAATTATCTCCTGTCTTAGTCTCCGGCTTAATTAATGTACTTCGGGTTCTTTTCAGAAGAGTTTGCTACCGACTTCTGGCAACCATCCACTTGAAGTGTTACCCTGCTACTTTCGTCAGTGCTACAACAGCTGCCGTTCTGTAAGGCTATTCCTGCAAGCATGCTCCACGAGTGAATGTGGTTTTGCCAAACACTCCCCTTCAATTCATAATTAGTGCTGAAACTCATGATGGATGTTACACCTAAGAAGCGTGCAAGTATTGTAGCTCTTAGAAAACATGCTGAAAATTTGAGCCTAACAAAGTCAACTGTTGGTCAGATTTTGATTGCGGATCGCTGCATTGAGGACCGTGGAAGAAAACGCAAGACAACACCTCAAGATGACAAGGTTATCATAAGAAATAGTGTGAAGGATCCCAAGAAAACCATCAAAGATCTACAGAGAGATTTGACTTCAGCTGGCGTAAATGTTGATTCTTTAACTGTTCGACGAAGGATCCTTGTAGTTGACAGAACTGTCAGAAATTTGGTAAAGAAACAATTATTGACTGCTGCTGTGAAAAAGAAACTGCTGCGGCGGGCACTCGATCATAAGGGATAGACAACAGATGATTGGAGAAAAGTTATATTTTCAGGTGAGGATCATTTTGAAGTAAATGGGTACAGACCAGCGGTATTGAGACGGGGCAAAAGCGAACCTCTTTGGAATGGACATATTCACCAAGCACCAAAACACCCACCTAAGATTTTTTGGGGTAGTTTTACTGCTATAGGCCTTGAGAGGCTTGTTATTGTTGAGGGAAGGATGAACAGTAACAAACATAAAGCAATCCTGTCAACTCATTTGCTTCCCATAGTGGATAGACTCTCCTGATGGTGTTTTCCAGCAGGATCTTGCTCCATGCTACATTTCAGAAAAGTGTTGACACTCAACTGTGGAAAAGCTAATTGCTGTTGTTATTAGGATCTGGTACCACAACGATGAACTTCCAAAATGTGTTCAACAATTGGTCAATTTTATGCCAACGTTTGTAGCAATGCTTATAAAAGCAAAGGGTAGTCATATATCTTATTAAATCAATTATGTCATATCATTGCAGTGTATTTTTCAAGTAAACATTAATTTTCCATATAAATATCTTCTTTCATTACCAGTATGGAACCAACTATACTACTGTAGTGTTCGTTCTGTACTGGTGCTCCATAATTCAATATGGGACTGACATATACAATGTACAGTGTTGTGAATGACTTCTTACTTATATGTCGAAACACTTTTCTAGATTTGAAAGACACACACATTTGCTACAGCAGTTATTTGGTTAATGAACTCCTCAGGGAATATGCTTGGTATGATACTCACCCCATGGTCCATCTCCTTGATTGAGGTTTAGCACCCTTTACCCCCTGAGCCTGTGCTCCATCTTCAGTCTTCTTTGTCCTTCCCCAAGCTTCATGACTTCGCACTTGATGGGGTTAAATCCAAGAGCCATTTGTCAGACCAGACTTGTAGCCTGTCCAGATCCCTTTGTAGACTTTTTGTGTGTGTGTGTGTGTGTGTGTGTAGTTCCTTTTGTCCTAGGCATGTAATTAGCACTAGGCCTGTTGTTATAGTGTGTGGTATGGCATGTAGGAAACACTTCAATGTTTCTGCCCCACCGGATGAACCTGGCCTCTCCGTGCGTACATGAGCTTTACCACTAGGCCACGGGGGCTAGTTGTGTGTGTGGTGTGTGTGTGTGTGTATTGCGACCTCAGAGAAAGGACGCAGTAATTTTATGTATTTTATTCATTTAATTTTATATTGCTGTTTTCTTTAATAGTTAAAATGAAAATTTCATGCTATATATTATTTGACTTATTATATTATCTTATGTATATAGTAGGATGTAAGAATTACACCTCCCATTGTGCTTGCTGTTGGAGAGTTTTGACTGGCTGCCAACACCGTTAATCACCTGCCTGCTTGTTTCATAGTTGTGTCAGGGGTAAGCTGCTACGAGTCACCTGACATCGGATCTGCAAGCCACACTTCTCCCCCTCTCTCTCCCTAGCTGTTGCTCATGGAGGCAACATGCTCTATTTCTCGGTGCTGCTCGTGGTGGAAACATCTTGTCTCTTGCTCTGTCTGGAAAAATGCTATTCTCTCAGGTCTGCTTTGGGGGACATGCCTATTTCTCAGATGGTGTGGGGCATACATTTCTTATCTGTAAGCTCGTAGAAACATTGTCATCACTCTGCGGGTCATTCTTTATTATAGAAGACGGGTTTCTGCACATTGAGTGGGACTTCATTTTAACTCTACAACTTGTTCAAAAGTTGTAAGGTGATAGAATTTGAGGTTGTGTGTCGGCCTTATCACATGTGTTCAGTCCATCAATCTGGATCTAGCACTGCTAGTGGCAAATGAACTGCTTATACTTTTAAACAGGTGAGGCAGAACTAGAAGGATCTGTGAAGGTCTGAGTGGGTATGCCTTTCCTTGCTTGTCTGTGTTGTTCTCGTTCGAAAAAGTTGGACAAGTGTTGAAGATTTCGTTTTTTATCAAGGATCCTCGATGGTGTTGGTTATCAGGATGCACAGAATGGTCTCAGAGAACCGCAGGGTTGATAAATCTAGACCATGCATCCAAAACGCTATTGATGGGCCACCTATTTACGGCAATTTGACTAATCTCTCTGACAATCCCCCCCCCCCCCCCCCCCCCCCCCCCCCCCCCCCCCCCCCCCCCCCCCCCCCCCCATCTACATCTCTTAACTCTGTACAACTCTGTTCAAAGAGCATTATTTAGACGGTGATATATGACATTTTCAGAGGTTGTGTGTCGTGCAGATATTCTCTATATCACTACTGAGTTCAGCTCTCGACCTACATTTTTTCTGGTATCTATGCACTGTCGTAGTTGGGAAAATGGAACTGCTGAGCTCACTTTCACTATTAAAGAAGTTTTATACCTTTTGTGAAGGATCTGTTGAAGGTCTGAAGCTAGGGTCATTTTTGTCTTCTTGATTCCTTGCCTGACACTGTGTTGTTCACTGCTGCTTCGAGAATTATTGATGCTTGTTGAATGAATTGAATGAGTCATATTGTTCAAGCAAGCTGTTTATTTCCCTCGATGGTCCGTTGGGGACGTTGACCCCCGAAACCCTCTCCAGGTATCCAGTTGCCATCCAAAAGCGCTATTGAGAGGCCACCTAATTACAAGACAATTGGACTAGAATATTCTCTGACAAATATTACAAAACTAGAAACAGTAGATGCTAGAAGGGGATCAATACGTTGACCTTCTAGTATTCTCTGAAGATATCTTCACTTAGTAGATGTTGCATTTAGTAGCAGTGTGAGTGGGTAGATGGAAGGGCGGAGAGGTGATGGGGTGGCTGTGGAAGGGCGCAGAGGTGATGGGGTGGCTGTGGAAGGGCGGAAAGGTGATGGGGTGGTTGGAGAGAGAACTGCTGTAATAATAGAGAGTGTTATGTACATTGTCTATATTACATTCTCAATTTATTATGCTGCGCCTATATTAACGCTAGATAAAGAAAATTATCTCTGGAACTTTGAGTTAATGTAAACGAAGCCCTCAGAATTATTCTTGGCTGTCCTAAAAGTACCAAGGTTTTTAATATCAGTGA
This sequence comes from Cherax destructor, assembly GCA_009830355.1. Lineage (NCBI taxonomy): Eukaryota > Metazoa > Arthropoda > Malacostraca > Decapoda > Parastacidae > Cherax > Cherax destructor. Next base: position 367,518 of record WNWK01000289.1, on the reverse strand, counting down.
TCGGATAACTAAGATTAACAATGCGCTTGATTAAGTTTTATAAGCAAATAATAATTCTGAACGTTTTAGACATACAGTTAGAAGCCTGAGTAGATCTATAACTCACTTTAATAATAAAAAAAATAGATAAACCTATTCACAGACATTTACAATGTGAACCAGACTGAGTGATGCTGTAGTTGCTAGTCTTGGGCTTTGTTGCAAGTGATTCTGGCACTTTGACATACATACTGATAAAGCTCAAACTAAATGCAGAGTATGTGGTCAGCCATATGGTCACTCTCTTGAACATTACGTACTTGATTGTTCACTTAAGAAATATATAGAAACTATAATAACCTATGTGATATGGATTGATTACCTCATCTTTTGTATACAATAGTTCTTCACATCATGTCTTGTACTGATAAAGCCACGGGATGTCAAAAACGCCAACAAATTCTGATACCCACATTGTACATGTTAAGGGTACACCTGTGAAACCACTTCTTTTACCTGGGTTGGGCAGATCTCCCACATGTGATGGCATCAATGAAAGGTTAATCCTATTTATCTACCACCTAACCCTATAACTGCAGTCTACTTGGGCTGACGTGTTTTGGAAAATAAGACTTACATGGCTCATATGTAGCGGGACCCTGTGACGCTACCGAGTCGTGGATGCCGGTATCGATGGCTTGGTTGAAGAGACGGTTTCCCTCGTGGGAGGTTCCTTGACGCTGGTGAGGGGCTCTTGATCTTGGTTGAAGAGACGGTTCCCCTCGTGGGAGGTTCCTTGACGCTGGTGAGGGCTCTTGATCTTGGTTGAAGAGAAGGTTGTACCTCGATGAATCACTAGAATGTCTTCACTTATCACTTAGTCACGTCGAAGATCATTTAAATACCGTGGACAGTTCGTGACACTCACTAGGATTCTAGTTCACTGTACACTTAGACTCTTCACTACAATATTCGGAAACGTTTTCAGCGTCACCTGACTTCATCACTTGTCCACAAGTTTAACTCATGAACGTTAAAATATGTCCGTAATTAATGTTCATGGTAGGGAGAATTACTGGTAATACCTCGTTCGAGAAAGTTACATTTGCGTTTCAACGCCTTATCTCTTCCCCAGTTCTCCCTGTTCGAACGAATGTCACGAAAGCACACGAATTTGCACATATCAACGCAACGTAGCTTCACTCACTTGTTACTGTTCGTTGAATGATCTTGAAAGAGATACTTCGGAGTCGTCGGCTCATCTACATATATAATTGATTTCTGGTAACATAATACACAAATAAGCCTCACATACTCCCTACGAAAGCAAAAGACTCGGCAGGCGATGTAACATCCCATGAAGAGCAGGGGTGCCACTAGCACGTTGAGGGACAACACAATAAGTGTCAGGGGCCCAAGATTGTTCAACTGCCTCCCAGCTACATCAGGGGGATTACCAACAAACCCCTGGCTGTCTTCAAGCAGGCACTGGACAGGCACCTAAAGTCGGTACCTGACCAGCCGGGCTGTGGTTCGTACGTTGGACTGCGTGCGGCCAGCAGCAACAGCCTGGTTGATCAGGCTCTGGTCCAACATGATGCCTGGTCACAGACCGGGCCGCAGGGGCGTTGACCCCTGAAATTCTCTCCAGGTAAACTCCAGGTAAACATAGGAGAGAGGAGCTTACGACGACGTTTCGGTCCGACTCAGACCATTTACAAAGTCACACTAACCGAAAAGAGTGAGGCAGCTATTATATATAGGCGAGCGGGAAAAGGACGGGAACAAAGAGAAGTAGTGATAGTGAGGAAGTGGAAATAGTAGAAGAAACAGTGGTAGTAGAAAGTACAACTGCGGGTTATTTTTGAGTATTATTCCAGTCACGGTATTGTGACTCTTTGTTCTTTGCTGATATAATATCTGGAAGGTATGGATACCAGCCATGACGACATAGTTGAGTCAAAGAAGACAATTTCTTTGTCTCCGAGGTGCTCTACATTAAATGAGTCCTACTAGCTATATTATTAGGCTAAAGGCTTATTTCTGCATATTTTTAAAGGACTTAGGAATAGGGTTTTTTCTCTGGCAAGCACGTGAATTATATCCCGAGTTTTGATTGGAGGGACGAGTGTCTTGGTGCCCACAACCAGGTTGGTATATACATCTTATCGACATTCAGTCTAGATCCAATTCTGCCTGGTTAGGATAACACTGAGAAATAAGACTAGTGAGCTGTTGCTTTGATATGCGATACTATTCCCCTTCATATCTGCTAATGGAAAGAGGGGGAGGTCATGACCTCTTTGGTCCTGCACCTGTATCTTGTCAGTGTGGTAACGAAGGGGCCTTACCCCCTTGCTATCTAGCAGGTGCAGGACCAAAGGGGTCATGACCTCCCTCTTTCCATTATCAAAGCAAATTTGTTGGAGCAAATTTCTCCACAGCTACCATCCATATAATGAGATATGGATTGCACAGTAAAATACCTCTGCAACATCAAAATTTAAATAAGCAGGCGTGTATGGGATGGGGATGGCGGGCATTAGTGGGTACGTGTGGAGTGAGTGTGGTGGTGTGTAAGGTGAGATGGGGATAGATGGGGAAGCTGAGGGTAAAACGGAATGTGTGAAGTATCAGGAGGGGAAGGAGAAAATACGAGACAAAAGGATGAAAAAGAAAGATAATGGGACTTGAGGAGAGGGAAAGTAGAGGAAAAATGTGATGAACTGAATGTTTGATTCAAATCATTATCACACTGGAATTACATTCAATAATCTGCATTCCTCCATCTTACACAAAACCTCTAAGGACATACATTGCTAAGAAATGATGGAGATCGATCAAGGATTATCCGATAAAATCATGAGAGGCATAATTCCATTGAGATCTCTATGCCCTACATCTTTCATAGCACACATGTGTACTAGAATGCTAGTGTTCTCTAAACGCACCTAACTTAGTAAGCCAAGTCAATGGATTAAGCCTGTAAGTAAAAAATTGAACGATTGCGTTAGGAGAGCTTCCTCAGTCAGCTCTCTAATATTTTACATATTATAGACCTAAGAGCTAATACACTAAATACAATGTATTAGAGTCACCATTGCACCGTGACTAAGACTTGCCTTGTATATCGTGTACCACACATGTATATTTTATTTAATGAATCTAACTAAAAGCCTATCAACCTCTAATATAATTTGATTAAAACAAGCAAGATCTAAGGTGGCAAAAACTCTCTCTTCACACCGTGAGGGTTCAGGTTCGATTCCCGGCGAGAGTAGAAACATTGGGCGTGTTTCCTTACACAGGTTGTCTATGTTCACCCATCAGTAAAGTGGGTACCTGGATGTTAGTGGGTCGCATCCTGGGACAAAATTGACCTAATTTGGCAGAAATGCTCTGCATAACAAGCGGCTTTCTATATAGTAGTGTCATTGATGTCAGCTAGGCCTGTATACCTTGTACATGTACTTGTAGAAATAAAGATATTATTATTATTATTATTATTATTATTATTATTATTATTATTAAATCAAGCCTAGTCAAGTTGAAGCAAATATGATCAAACTAAGTATAACCTAATCAAAGAAAATCATACCTCAAATAACAAAAGCAATTTTAATATAAACAAACCAAGTGAAACCACACTAAACTAAATCATGCCAAAACAAATTTAACCCAACCAAAATAAACCACACCAAATCAAACCCTACCAAACGAAACCAACTCGAACTAAACCAAATCAAACCAAACATTCATGAATTAGGATTATTTTTGTCTGTTGTGTACCACACAAACGCAACTCATTTCATTTTTTACACCTTTAAATTAAGAGCTGTTATCCTACCTTACTTCATTTCGAAGTCCAGCCCTATCTAAGGTATACTTACACTTCCCTCCCTACTTCCTGGGATGCGACCCACAACAGTCGGCTATGTACCTACTTGCTGCTATGTATCTACTTGCTGCTATGTACCTACTTGCTGCTATGTACCTACTTGCTGCTATGGCCAAATTCTTGAAAACAAAAATAGAATGGTGTAGAGTAACGGGAACAAACAGCCTTGTACTAGTGGAGTTGCCTAGCCAATGTTTTTACAAAGACTTGTACTTTTGAAAAAAAATCTTGAAACTTGACACACATTCTTTGAGTCATTATAAATATTCTGGATATGGACCCCAATCAGCAGCCTCTCTTGGGGTCTGAGGCGATTATTTTAAAAATAACTGCGACTATATTTAAATCATAATTTATAAATAAATGAGGTCAGTTAAACGTGTATTAAATTCTTAAAGGAAATCACACATGGCCTTTCCAGTGACCTTAAACTGCCTTTGACCTTTTTGAAAAATAAAATGGACATTTTGGATACACATTTTAGCAAAAACCAACAAATTATATATACACCGGATTACAGATTTTTTTATATATTTTCATGTTCTGCCACGTAATCTGCAACATTCTCCACACGTTTATATACAATCACACAAGTTTAAAAGTAGCTTCCCCCTTATTTTAATTCTACTACAGAAACTTGATTCATACTTTGAATATTTAAGGCTCAAGATCTATTATTAAAAATGAGATATTTTGTTTCATATTTGGAATTGTTGGCACCTTGGATCTTCAATATGACTGCACTGTTTAAACATATAAATAATGCATCATCCCAACTAACAATTACTATCATTCTTTGCTTTTCACGGTGTCATTTTGACACAGTAAAAACAATGTTGATGAGACAACAGTACAAGTGCAACTAAATTTGGATTACACAAGGTCTACAAAAATATCCCTATTAGTATGCGCAGTTTTAAAGTCTTTCAATGGGTTAGAAACATTGCATCCTGTGTCACGAATACTCAGAAGAACCTCTCCAATTCTCTAACTCCAGGAGAGAAAATATTGGGGCAGAGTATTAGTATGGTGCAAAAAACCTGCCTTGATCTTTAGATGATGACACTGGGTTCTAATCAATAATGGAAGCAAATGGTGCATCATGGTACAAGTTGAACAGAAACAAGTTACACAGTATGAAATGGGGGGAAGGGGGGATGCAATAAAGGATGAGCGAGGAACTTAGGGAACCAAGTATTCAGTGTATAGAGGGTGAAGCACTTCCCTATAACTTTTGTGATAAGGCTGGTACTGCAGCTGGCCTTAACAGGGCATCAGCCTTTGAAGTTGACTTCATCATTAGATAATATGCTGCAACAAAGATCAGATCCAAGTAATAACCATGGATCATCCACTTATTTCACCGGCGAAGACTATACAGTGTAATTTTCTAACCATTCGCAGTAAGAACAAGTTTCTTATCACGAATGGAGTCTACCTATAGAGATGACCGCATTTACGACCCTGGACAGTTGATTGGACAACTTATCTTCACAATTGAACCTGCAACAAACGAGGTGTCTTTCCTATATTTCCGATCAACAAAATGTTGCACCTTCCGTCCTCTAGATATTAAACTTGTACTTCACATCAATCTAGTTCATGAAGAACAAAAAGTCAATACCGAGACTGGAACAAGACACAACTAGCCCTCACATAGGAGAGTTTTCGACGTTCCGGTCCGACTTGGACCATTTATAGTCACACTGTGCGACTTTGTAAATGGTCCAAGTCGGACCGATACGTCGTCGTAAGCTCCTCTCTTCTATGTGCGGGTTATTTGTGTAATCTAGCTCATACGTCACCTGTCACTGTTACCTCTGGTATCTTCTCCATTTCCTGTTCCTCTGCTCTCTCTAATACTCTATCTGATTACCTTAACGAACGCAAATGACTGTTCGCCTTGCTAACGCGTTAGAATAAAGCTCTTATATATGCTGGTATAATTACCTACAGGAGCAACTAGCGGGACATTTATTATGGCCATGCCTCGTTCTCCAGGAACCTTATCAAGCCAGTGAGGGACACGAAATGTGCAAATAAAATGTTTACTCTTGGTCTTCTGTATATGATAATACTTCGTTCCAAAAAAAAAAAAAACAATAGATGAGCTTTCAAAATCAATCCTCTGTCACATTAAGTACCCAGTTAGCGGATATTTTGATCTTTAAGACCATGCTCAAATCTGTTGTACTATATATACCCATCCTCTGCTAAAACTATCTACTCTTCTGCATCTTTAGATACTGTCGTGTTGATGCAGCCCTTATAAGCAATATTCTTAACTTGAAACTTAGTTCCGGTTTTTCTTAAGCAGATGGCTTCCTCAATACACTGTCTCATGCTCCGTCAGGACACTCCTGACTTGACCACACCTTTGTCTTATCATCTTTTCTCCTGATTTATCTTCTCTATTTATTTCACCTTAACTGTTTTATGGCTTTTTCCTTGCTGCTTCTTTCTTACTTTGCGTGGTCCTGTAGGCCTTCTGTAGTGCTCCTCTATCCTATATTTCTTTGTCAGCCCCTGGGGATGAGAGTTACAGGGTGGACCTACCTTTTTCTCCATCCCCATGAGAGGTAATTTAGCTATACTACTGCTGCTACTACTACTGCTGCTACTACTGCTGCTACTACTACTACTGATGCTACTACTACTGCTACTACTACTGCTACTACTACTGCTGCTACTACTACTACTGCTGCTGCTACTACTACTGCTGCTACTACTACTGCTGCTGCTGCTATTATTACTTCTAGTGCTATTTCTATTACCGCTATCATAGGATATAATTAGCCAATTAAAGAATACCATTAACCGACTTTAGTAAACCGTTAGTCAATTTAAGGATATCGTTAGCCAACTAGGAAACATCATGACTGGCAATGGGATCCACGATATTATCTCAGCGCTGAATGATATGATGTCCACAAGCGTAGAGGAGAGGACCAGCTTACCAGAAATAGATCAGCAATAGACGTTTAGGAAGACGGAAAGCATCCCTCTTACATGTGTGGAATTTTAAGGTGGTGTTGGGAATGACTGTCCATAGTAATTGTTATTGGACATTGCAGTACCCATTCACTGACAGCTGGGATCTCTTTCATGACAAGAATGACAGTGGATGAGGCTATTGCTTTGGTGTATGAGGCTTTAAGTTAGAAACAGAGGAATGATTGCTTGTGGGGAAAGAGTGGATCGTGGTAGTACAGATGTATTCAGAATAAACTATCAAGTCTGATACTCAGGATTTTAGAAATAATAGTCATCACTGTAGTAAGATCAAAATTGTCTAGCATTTAATAATGATTATGGCAACGACAATATTGGTAAGAGAAAGGTGAACAGGGAGGAGACAAAAGTAAAATGTCTTAACATTTGATGTACACATAATCGCAGCGCTTGAAAAAGCCAAACGAATTGAGGTTGGTTGCATTTGCAGGAAATGTTGATGTCATTGCAATAACCGAGACGTGGTTTAATTTAAAGGGTCGGGACGTGCCTGCTGAATGTCACATTCAGGGGTTTAACTTGTTCCCCGTTGATGGAAATAACGGGAAGAGGGTGAAACAGTATTATATGTCCGTAATAATTACGGTATAAAAAAAAATATAAAGAATGAATGAACAGACAGTCTCCCCCTGGGTAAAAATTTGTAGTACATGAGAAGTTAATGTAATATACCGACCCAGAACTTGGATAACGAACAAATGAAGCTTCTTCGAGACGAAATAGTATATTAAGACTCATGAAATCGTAATAACACGATTGCACACAAATTCCAGAACGGATGGGACTTGAACCCATGGCGAGTGAGTCATGGGTTCAAACTGCACCCGTTCCGTGATTTAGTTGATTAAGGCTTGACGACACGATAGTGAAGCAACTCTAGAGAGATTTAATTTTAGCCAAAATGTCTGGAATTCTTTGACATAGAATTTAGAATCCATCCTCTTCCCGGTAGTAGACTAGGACTGCGTTTTGAAAGTTTTTAACGAAGCGAATCAGATGGAATAATTTGCTTGATATCATTTTGGCAAATAATGAGACACTTGTAAACAACAGAGAGAGCTTTTTACAAGTGATCACAAATATATTACCATTATTATTTACTGAGATTATGATAATCATTGAGGAGAAGAATTTACAGATCACTCGGTGGAGGACAGAGGTCGCCTAATGGACCAAGATGATTAAAATAAATGATAAATAAATGAATAACAAAGACTAAACGAAACAATGAAATTAAAGTGGCTAGTGAATCCATGACAAAACCCAAGTTATTCTGTCAACTGTATAGGGCAAGGATCAGGAGAACCTAAACCCACTTAAAACTAACTCTGTTGCTCTTTACACAGAAAGACAACTGATGTCGTAGATATTAATAATAATGATATTAGTACCCGGAGAATGCAAATTAAGCAACACCAGAGTCACTAGGGACATGGTTATCAAATAAGCAGATAGACTGAAGCCAAGTCCCGGGGACCTGACGAACTGGTTTTTAAGTGTTCTTAAAGTGAGCAAGATGGTACTTATTAGGCTACTAACCAACATGCTCAATACATCACTACAGATGGGTTTTGCTGAAGAATGCTAGATGGCTAATGTAGAAAATAAGTACTGATTCGTTAAGTAGACGCATTCGTTTCAATTTCCTTCAAGGTGTCGACAGCCATTTACTTTCTTACTAGATAGTTAATATATTGCCTGTCTTCAAATTATGGGATAAAATCAATGTCATCAAATTACTGCTCAATAATCCTGACCCAACAGAAGGCAAATTATTATAATCAATAACAGCCGACATAATAAGAAGCCACCTTGATACGCATAACTTGATTAACAGGTCTAAACACAGAATCACAAAGGGTCATTCTTGCCTGACATTTACTGACCTTCAATAAATTATTTGAGGCAGTGAACCATGATAAAAAAAATACAATATTGTTTATCTTGACTTTAGTGAGACTTATGACAGAGTTCCATACAGAAGATATTTAAATAAAGACTTAAATAAAGAGAAAAGGTTCTTAGGGGTTGATTCATGGCTGACTAAGAGGAAAAAGAGACTGCATATACGGGGGTGAAATCAGAATACCAATATAAACATAAGTATTGGGGCACTTCTTCGTAATTTACATTAATGACCTTGACGATAGTATAAAAAGCGACACAAAAGGAATAGTCCAAATAATAGCTTCCGAAAACGATACTGTTGAACTTGAAGAAGATTAAACTGCCTCCCAGCATGCATAATGGGGATTACTAACAGACCCCTGTCTGTTTTCAAGGAAGCGCTGGACAGGCACCTAAAATCATTACCCGACCAGCTGGGCTGTAGTTCATACGTCGGTTTGCGTGCGACCAGCAGTAACAACCTGGTTGATCAGGCCCTGATCCACCTCGAGACCTGGTCACAGACCAGGCAACGGGGGCGTTGACCCCCCGAAACCCTCTCCAGGTATGCTCTAGGTATGGTCCAAAAACTGGAAGGGTAGTACATTGTTGACAGGTGTGAAGTTCTAACCGATGGTAATGAAAATAACTCTCATAATTGTAGAAGAGTTTGTGTAGAACTTGATCATACAGAATGTTACAAATGCAGTGGCACCTCGGCATACGAGCAGCTCCCAACTCGAACAATTATATAAGTGTATTTTTGTAAGTGCTTTTGTAAGTGTATATTTGGGGGCCTCAAACGGATTAATCTAATTTACATTATTCCTTATGGGAACAAATTCGTTCGGTATCGTCACTCGAACAGCCGCCCTCTGGAACGAATTTAGCTCGTAACCCGAGGTACCACATTTGAAAAGTCATAGTGAGCATGAATCTGAAGCCAAGAAATCACTAAGCATACATGAAAAGGCTCACAGATTACTTGGATTTATATCAAGAAGTATATAGTTGTCGATGAGTCAAGAAAGGAATTGAAGCTAAGCCCTTGGGTAACTTGAAAAGCTGATGAGACAAGCATCTTAAGGAGAAGGTTAGGGTTTGAGAAGGACCTACCTAGCGTGAACCAGTAGGCCTGCTTCACTGCTTTCCTGTTCTTACATATTTATTCTACTACTTCTACTAAATACTGCTACTGTGTTTACTAAGGTACTGCCACTACTACTACTTCCCCATCCAGTTTCCTCTGTGTGAATTATGTTTTAACTTTTTAACACTAAAACGCGTTTTCTGTGAAATGGAACACGTTTAAACATTTTAAATATATACCTACTGCAAAAAAAACTGACTGAATTAAAGTTAACACATTCTCATCAAACACTTACAATATAAAATTTGACCTTAAAAATAATCTAAAGGCCACTTCAAGGTCACCAGTGGATAGGTTAAATATGATTTACTAGATCATTTTAATGCACATATAGGACCTAGGGAGTTAAAAATGCATAAAGCACCTAACTAACCTTAACTATAAGTAAAGATTCAAAGATTACAGTAGTGGGTATTTTTAGCATTACTATCTCAGACTCCAGGGCTGACAATTATTTTTATTATTATTATTATTATTACATTCATGGGGAAGCACCTTACAGAGGGTCATACAGCGCCTTGATGCTCAGGTTGACGGGGAGAATGGAAAACATTAAGGCACAATTCAAGGAATTGATGTTTAGATTGACGGTGCCATACTTTATGCTTTTCCTATAGTCTCGTGTAATTAGGATCCAATTGGCTTGTTAGGTTGATAAAAATATTAACTCCTTTGATTGGCAACATATCTGAAGCACACTTTATAAAAAATGTTGATCTCATCGACAAATTGCAAAATATCAACATGTCTAATGATTTTACACTGGTAAGTTTTGATGTCACCGCGTTGTTCACGAGAGTCCCTGTTCCCAACTTGCTATCTTATTTGGAAGAAGAATTAGACGAGTTTTCTTTGCCTTTTGATAAAAATACCATTATTGAATTAAGTTGTATGTAGTTGATTGCAAGTTAGAATTTGAGGGAAATACTATGCTCAAAAACGGGGAATAGCGATGGGTAATCCGTTGTCCCCCTTATTGATCAATCTGTATATGGAATTTTTCGAGGCTAGACTGTTGAGAGATATCCTGCCATGTAGAGCTAAATGGTTCAGATATGTGGATGACATCTTGTGTCTTTGGCCAAATGATATGACCCTGGATACATTTTTACCAAGACTTAACACCTTAGTCCCGTCTATTAAATTCACCGTGGGGAAAGAGGTGGAGTGTAAACTTGCATTCTTAGATGTGTTGATACACCGGGTTGATAGAAAGTTTAAGTTTACAGTATATAGGAAGACCACCAATGTGTGCTCATACATTCACTATTATTCCAACCATGAGACTAGAGTTAAAAGGAGTGTATTTCTTATTATGTTTCTGAGAGCCTATAGAGTGTGCAGTCCGGAGTTCCTAGATGAAGAAATTAGGAAAATATTTGACATTGGCATGAAACTGCGGTATCCTAAGATGTTTGTGGAATCTGCCTTGCTGGCAGCTAAGAAAACTTATTATAGAACAGAACCCAGGATAACACCTCAGACCAACAATGTGCTGGTCCTCCCATACAACGAGAATTTATCTATCCTGCCGAATGCTCTTAGAAGATTTAATATACAAGTAGTATTTAAAAACTCACGGACTGTTAGAAGCATTCTGATAAAGAATTCACCCCAACAGCGTGCTGGTGGTGTCTACAGAGTTGGTTGCAACGGTTGCAACCTCTCCTATTTGGAACAGACGGGAAAACCGTTTGAAGTGAGAATTTCACGACACCGTTATTCGATACGTATAGCACAGGAGTCGAACGCAATTTTCAACCACATTAGAGCTTGTAATAACCCGGCAAACTGGCAGGAAGCAAGAGTCATTTCCCTTGTTTCTCTTGGCTTGAAAGGAATATTCAAATTAGATGCGACAATAGTACACAGTCAAAATTGGGCTCTTATACGAATGCATTAGATTGTGTTTGTAAAAATTTTTTTATATATATATATATATATATATATATATATATATATATATATATATATATCAATGTTTGAACACTACTACTCTCAGAATATACACAACTAAAATAAATAAAAAAATCATAGATTTTTTTTGCATTTACCTATTGGACTATCTGAATCTGTCACTTATATAGGCAAATAATGTTTTAGGTCGCCATTCTGTTAGTTATTGCATTATGAGATTCGAATCATAGGGACCTCTGTGGGTATAAACCCAGTATGGCTTTTTAGGTATGTAATTATTAATCACTGTCACAACTGTATGCTTGTACTTATTATGTGTAAGAAGCAATAATGAAAGTTCTTTAGAATTTTAACTTTTGTTCCGGTGATTTCAACCAAATAAACATCTAAGTCTCACAACCCACCTTAATATTAAATGTTGAAACAATGAAATTTGTATTGTGAAAAATATTTCTTTTCTGATAATAAATGATCTAAATATGAATCATTTTCTACTACAAAATCAAGGGTAACTATTTTTATTACAAAATAAGGTGAAACTGCAGACAAGAACCCAGTGTAATAGCTGGAGAAAGCAAGGGCAAGGTTAAAATAAATAGTGAATGACGCACAACGCACGTTATCACAGCGAATATATAACAGGAAATGAAGTTGGAATAATGACAAGTGGAGAGAAAAATTAGCCGCAAAATCATTCTTAGGCATCAGTAATTGTAATGCAGAGAGAAGCAGTAGATTGGCCAACACAGACAAAGATAAAGTCCCGTAACGACACACCACCAGGGACAGGGCCACACTAGTGCCCCTGTGAACCAACCTTCTCACTCACAATTATTTGTGTAACTACCAGTGAAGGAATGCGAGAAACCAAGGACATAAGAAGCGAGACGATGAGGTAAGACAGAGGACAAGAGACCAGTGAGGAGGGTAGCGGTGAGTGTAACCCAACAGTGAATGAGTCAGGTGAGAAAGGTCGAACAAGCTTGGTTGTGGGGAGGTAGACTAGACTACTTTCCTTTGCTCCCCCACCTTTACCCACCCCACTTCCTCTCACTCCTGAAGGCTCCTCGTCATCCTCCCCCTTCTCCTCTGTTTATCCTCCTTCTATCTTCTCTCTCTCTCTCTCTCTCTCGTTGCCAGACACAAGGTCAGGTGGTGGGTCAGGCTGGACACTTCACACTCACCACTAATAACGGGACAACACCCGCAGGCCAACTTTCTTTTACCGAGGATAAAAACTTTCCTGGAATTTCGGAGAAAGTTTATTGTAATGGAGGGGACAGACAGGCCTGAAGGTCGTCTGGTACTTTTCTCCCTTACCTCCTGGTACTATACCCAGTTATCACGGTAAACGAATTACCATGGTAAACCTCGGTACCTCGTTGAGTTTCCAAAGGGCATCAAGTTTCCAGGAGAATATTTAGTATCGTAACGAAGAATACCACGGGAAATTCTGGTAAATCACCGGAATACCAGGTAAAATCTTCATACTTAATATTTAACGCGGGGAACCTTGGTATCTGACCGAGTTTTAGCATATCTTGGTAATTAACACTGGTACTGAAACACTTCATTACAGCAAACAATACAGCAGGACCTGATGCGCTCTCTACCAGAACCACTGAACCTCTTGATGCCTTACCCATTACCCTCAAACCTGCTAATACGGTTGGTACAGAACGTCAACAGTAGACTGTTTCAGAGGCTTCATATTTCAGAAGCGTCATTCGGAGGAAGGCGTGGCGGAGGTTGGATCCATTAACCCCACTGGGAATAAGTCAAGGACCCCATTGGAAATAAGTCATTTTGCCTGACTTTTTTTTGGGGGTTATCCTAGGTAATTTACTCATATGTTAAACTATGTATGATAATTGTAGTTATGTGTACCTGTACCAGCTGGTCTTGAGACGCGTAGCGCCGATGGTTAGCCTCCTTCATGGTCAGTAACAGAGGCTCAATAATTAACACGACTCACTCGTATCTGTTGTTGGGCAGCGGTTTGTTTCTCTCTCCTTTCTGCCATTTTTTTTTTTATATATCCCTGCTGTGTGACCCATACAGGTTTGGCGCTTGTTTTCGAACACAATAATAAATATTTTAATATAAATAATAACAAATATTTTCATATAGTATAAATAATATTTTAATATAATAATTTTAATATAATAATTTTAATATAAATATTTCAATAATAATAATAATAATAATAAAATAATTTATTATTATTATTCTACACAATAACCTGTATCAAATATCAAGATATCTTAGTGAAAATAAGATACAGGGAATTTTTAATATCCTAAATTTGCTTTGTAACACAAGACAGTAATTTATCAACACTCAAAATGTTCTCTTGTCAACCCCTCTCAGGGACTAGTTCCCAATCCTTTTATGCATCCGTACCCCTTTGCGTCACCATCCACACGATGTATATACAGTGCACTGGTCGCTTCGACGGCCAAATCTATCATAATGTTTCCACGGGATTACGGGCGGAAGCTCCTATAATGTATTTTAAGAGAGATAGTTTCGTAGCTTAGCTCATTTTTACGCCTGACCCTGGCATTTACTGCATTATTAAATGATTTTTAGTAGTGTGTAAGTATTTAATGTTAAGCAACATTCACATTGGGTACAAGGTGAAGCTGTGGCCATCTCTGAGTCACAGCTTTCATTTAGTCAGTCAACTGATTTCTCGAGTGTTTACATTGAAAGCATGTCCCAAACATTAACCAATAAAGGAAGGAATGATTGCTGATATCCTTGATAAAGATGCTGCCAGTCTGATACACTACTAGCGGTGTAACAGCTCTCTTCTTGGCTATGCACGAAACTGGGCCAGTGGGAAACCTCGAGAACAATGGCCTTGTACATAACAGTACAGACGCCGAAATTTATCTCGTGTTGGAAGCTGAGTAGAAATTGCAATTTAGTCCAGGACACGTCGAGGATAGAGATGAGTGGCCTTGAGTGATCCTTTACTTTATGCAAAAGTGGGGGAGAGGATAGTGAAAGCCTATCTTGAGTGCTCACCATGCGTGGTGTAAACAAATTCTGTCTCTCTCTCTCTCTCTCTCTCTCTCTCTCTCTCTCTGTCTCTCTCGTAGAGTTTTGCAGCCACTGCTAGCAATCCAGGACCAACGGATGGGAGTGTGGTACTTAATATTCATCCCAGAATCAAATTTCCCTCCCTGGATATCCACTTCATTGCTGAACCTAATCTCTTGCATTATCCAGGCGAGAGAAGCGTAATTAACGTACATCGTGATGGCTAGTAATCAAGATCTACGCTTTGCAGCAGAGAATTGAACATGAATTCACCTACATCAACAGACCTATTTATATATATATATATATATATATGCCTGCAGTATTCTGGGCACGCGGCCCACTACCGGGGAGCTGGACGAAGTATTTGACATGTAGCTCTGAGTTGTCATCTATGTTGTTTTACTCACTATTGTATTCTTGTTAATGTATTTTGACAATGTATTGTATCTTGAAATAAATTTTATATATATTTAATAAAAGATGGGGTGGTAGGGGAAGTGGAATATTCAAATGGCTTCAGAAAGACATCTAAATATTCTTCCTTGAAGCCTTTTTATCCACTTCTCCGAGGCGATGGGACCCACAATTTACACCAGAGGTGGACCCCATCATATATATATATATATATATATATATATATATATATATAGAGAGAGAGAGAGAGAGAGAGAGAGAGAGAGGTACCACCTCTAGAACTTTATTGGGGACCCTCATCCTCAGAGAAGACAATAAACGTACCTCAGGGAAAACTCGAGGTTCTCCCCGGAGCTGTTTGAATATATGCTTCTCCTACCACCCCCTATATATAAAATATGAAAACTTTATTAATATACAGAATACATTGACAGAAAACACAAACATGAACATGAATACAATGGTACAATATATCAGAGATTATGAATCTCCTCCAGCTCCTCCGAAGCCGGACGCGAGCTCAGTATGCAGCATGCGTTTCCCCTCTGGATGGCCACGCTGAGACGCTGGAACATGAACGTGGCTGCCCTTGGGTCCCTGGTGGTGTCGATGAGTCTGGAACCCAGTTCTTTAAGGAAACGTGTTGCATTTTTTCCCCACGCTCCCAAGGTCTCCGAACCCACTGGGACAAATTGATACTGTTGGCTTATGTCCCTGTACTTGCCGATCTTGTACTCCTCTCTGAGGTCAGCAGCTCCTCTCTGTCGCCCGACACTGTGATGGATGTAGGTGTCAGCCAGTGTCGACACACAGGTATAATCCCATGCTAAGAGCTTGCCATTTTTCCAAGGATAGATGGTGATCCCGTCGGGGCGGTTTGCTGGGTTGTGGGCATTGTTGGCTGCTAGTGATCGAGGCTCTCTCTCGGCTGGGCATCCAGCTGTAGCAAGGGTTCTCTTTATGATGTCGTTGACCTCATTGTGTCTTGCATGCCAACCCTTGGTTTTAGAACAGTTAAGACCATGTAGACCATATTGGTCGGCTTGTGCATCGCCGCAAATACACGTATATTCCGTGTGAATAGGGGCAGCAAGGCGCAGAGCCACTGCAATACGAAGGGTCTTAGGGTCGAGGCGTGTTCCCATGGCCGAAATGGGAACTGTTTGGAGGAAGTCCCCAGAGTGATGTGCACTCACAGCTAGGAGACGGGCAGTCTCCCTGTCTGATGTCACAGCCCTAAGCATATTGGCTAGTATTTTTTCAGTGATGGGGCCGTCCCAGCTTGACTGTTTGTATATATATATATATATATATATATATATATATATATATATATATATATATATATATATATATATATATATATGTCGTGCCGATTAGGTAAAACTGGTCAATTAGCAAGAACTCATCTAAAATTAAGTCCTTTCTAAAATTTTCTCTTATACGTTTAAAGATATATTTTTTTCATTTATGTTAATGTAAGAATTTATAATTTTGTACCAAGAGAAACTTTGAAAACCTACCTAAGCTTATTACAACAAGCGCAATTTAATTTAGCCTAACCCAACTAAATATATTTTAGATACGTTAACATTAATTTAATAATAAACAAACACAATGAAATATATTTTTTTCGTTATGTTTAGAATGATTTTGGCGAAATTATTGCATACACAAATTTTCGCTTGTCTTATATGGCAAGAAGAGCGTTGCTATTTAAGCCAAAATCGCAAGTTTTACCTAATCGGCACGACATATATATATATATATATATAATTTTTTCACTGTTTTGCCAATATCACACCATTTTAACCCTCTTTCCCTATACCATCTTTTATTCTCTCTCTCTCTCTCTCTCTCTCTCTCTCTCTCTCTCTCTCTCTCTCTCTCTCTCTCTCTCTCTCTCTCTCTCTCTCTCTCTGATCATCCAAAGTGTTATCTATATTTTTGTTTTTCCATCTCTGTCTCATTTTCTACCCCTCTGAACACATTTCCTTTCCTTTTCTATTCCTCTATATCCAGTGTGCACATTTGTGGGCAAATAAGTGCTGGTGTTGTGTCCGCAGACTAAGTTTCATCTCCTGGATCCGACATTTTATTAATTAGTCAACTCGTGTCATGACGCAATAGTCCAAAGAATTTTGTCTCAACTAAATTTGACCTCTTTCATTCACTACCTTCTCTCACTGAAATTTTTTTACCATTCCTAATTCAGTTTGGCTATTAACGTTATCTATTATGGCACTACTGTGCCTCTCCGAGCCGACAAGGTGAGAAGAGATTCGGTTATCTTAGCTCATTATTGTACATCAGCTCCTTTAGTCCTGGACACAGTCTGGTATCAAACTTCGTTAATTTCTCAACCTTCAGTGTGTGCTTAAGAAGGCAATAGCTATTAAATCAAGAGAACAGCTAGATAGCGTCTGTCTCGAGACTAGCAGACAGAGGGTTGAGCCCCTACCACTACCACTTGCCCTGATTAACTCGCAATGATTAACCAAAGGGCTAAATGATTAGCATAAATAAATCAGATAAGGCGTGGGTTCCTTGCTGGCACAGCATCCTGCAAAACCGGTCTCACGCAAGTGTCATACAGTATCATGGATGATTGTTTGTGGAGATGCGTGAAGGCACTTCTTACCTCTCCCACCTTAACATGGTGCCGAGGATGCCATGTGTGAGTGTACCTTAGGGGGATACTTTGAAATATCCTCTTTCAGAGCTTTTCTCTTAATCTCAAGCTTTATATTATAATAAAAAAGAAGCGCTAAACCTACAAGAGTCATGCAGCGCAGTCAATGCTTTATAAGATTACGATACCGCCTACTTTTTCCCCCCTACGTCCCTCTTCATTCCCTTACGTGTTCCAGGGTTGTGTTGGCAGACTAGGACTTCGCTGGACTCTTCTTGCAGCTTGTCTGAGTGTGCGCTTCTACCTTCAGGGATCGAATTTGAACTCCTAGCATCGATTCCGAGCCTTTAGTCGACTGTAAACACAACAGATAATAGAAGATCGTATCCCTTCTAACCAAAACAATTTATTCTTCTAGTTTTCAACAAATACCACAAGAGCGCTTTCCTATATTCTTCCTAAATCTGAATTTCCCAATTCTGAATCAACTGGTGCGAGTTCTATATTGATTAGTTTCAATACCGTATTCCTTTTCCTTTATTTATTCTTATTTTGCGTTTGTACACTTCTGCCAGTCCTCTTTCCTTCAATGTCTCTGCCTAGAGTAAGCTAAAGTCTTGCTGTCCTCACATAAAAGGTTACTTATACATGGAATTATCACCCTTGTCTGAGTTTTCCAGAGCCTTTATATTGATTATGTAATATGGAGAAGAGAACTGCAACGCATGATTTAAATGAAGAATTAACAATGACAGACTTTGTAGCAGAGTGAACTTTGAACTTCAGCTAACTTAACATAACCTGACCTAACCTTGAATCAAGATCACCATCACTTAGCCTAACCTAACCCACTACAAATACACTTGACATTAACTTATTTTCGAACAGATATAGGCATGACCTACTTACACTGGTGGAATTTTCCACTGGTGATGCCGCAGCCTCCTGCTTCAACCCACCTCTCTACAGTATATAAACCACTTCTCCGTGCATATGCTGTACGTTTCTTTAGACTGATGGACTAAACACAGACTCAAGGCTGAGGGACTGATTACCTCGAAATCTCTCTTATCTTCCACCAGTCATCTCTGTACTGGACTAAGAAAAACCACTTGTTGGTGAAACGATTCCACAATAAAGATTCCCAAATGTTGCAAAAATGTATAATTCTTCATTTGCATCATTATAATAAATGCAAAAACTTATACAATATATGACACGTGTCACAAGCTGGCCACACGTGTCATCAGATGGCCACACGCGTCACCAGCTGGCCACACGCGTCACCAGTTGGCCATTCGCGTCACCAGATGGCCAGGCGTGTCATCAGCTGGCCACACGTGTCTAGGAAGCAGCTGGACAGGAAGCCAAGGTCAGGCAATAATTGCGTAGTGTGGCACCGCAGCCGAGCATTTTTAGTTCAGGGATGTGCAGCCTCCGACTTTCTCCTTGCCTATTATTGTGGTGTGTCTTTGGCTACATTACTGTAGTGCCACTACACACAGGCACTCTGGGAAATACGGCAGCACGCTCGTGGGTAATTAAGTTTCACAGCTATACACCCCCTTCCACCCTCTCTCTCTCTCTCTCTCTCTCTCTCTCTCTCTCTCTCTCTCTCTCTCTCTCTCTCTCTCTCTCTCTCTCTCTCTCTCTCTTCTCTCTCCCTCCCACACACACACTTAAAAGGTACCGACAAAAGTTAAGGCCAGATCCCTTCAGCCGCAAATAGGAGGGAACAAATAGATGAGAACACACACCCACCCACCTGTAGTTAAAAAAGTGGAGCCAGGAGCTGAAAGACTTTTCCTGCAATCACAAGTATATGGTGGTGGTAGTGTTTGTAGTGGTAATAGTAGTATTAGTAGTAATAGTACTAGTAGTATTAATAGTAGTACTAGTAGTATTAATAGTAGTACTAGTAGTAGTACTAGTAGTAGTAGTAGTGATAGTGGTGAAGGTTGTGATATTTTTCCGTGGCCGGACAGGTGGCCGACGGACATTTGGCCGAACGGACATTTCACCGAACGGACATTTCACCGATAGGTTATGCTAGGTTAGGACAGTTAGGTTAGGATAGGTTAGGTTATCCGATATTCGGTGAAATGTCCGTTCGGCCAAATGTCTGTCGGTGGAATGTTCGTTCGGCTAAATATCCTTCGGTGAAATGTCTGTCGGCCAACTGTCCGTCAGCCATCTGTCCGGGAACCCCTCAATCGACAGAGATTTGTCTCAAAGTGTTGATTCCTGTTGAAGGAGGACCTAACATCCACGTCCTGCGGAACCCTGTATAATTTCCTGCTAGTCTTTAAGATTCATCGAGCTGCTACTTTCCCAAAGATATGTCTGTGGATATGGCCCACGAAGTCACTGTAGAGCAAAAGTTCACTGTATAGTGGGCTTATCACAGCAGCTTTTGCCTCAGTATCCGCCTGTTCATTTCCCGGGAAACCAACACGACCCAGGAACCAACAGAACTCCGCATCCTTGTGCCATGCGTTGAGACACGCTAACCACTTCTGGATCTTGTGGACCACATGGTGGACAGAAGCATACTGGGTCAGGGAATACAGAACACACTGGGATTCCGAGTACACAGCAACCAAAGAACGAACTAAGCCATCTATCAGAACAGGAGCAGCAGGGATTCCATGATACTTTGGAATGAACACAGAGGACTATCTAAGTAGCTGTGCACAATAAGAATCGTCACCAATAATCACAGCAAAGCCACCACCATCACCCTTACTCCTTGTCCCATCAGTAAAGACCTTTATTCTGGAAGTAAGAACCGAATGAAGCTCCAAGAAACAAGAAGAGGTTCTCGCTGGGGCTCGACACTTAGAAGTCTCCATCCACTGCCTACAAATACGAACCTCAGGTACTATCTAAGGAGGGCAGGGAGAGAAGCCAACCTTTCTGAGAGCAGATAGAATGAGGCCCACAATCCAGAAAGAGGATGGGCCCGCTTCCGACAGCCAAATGGTACTCAGAGCAAAGGGCTTTTCCCTCCTTACTTGCGCATAAGCTGCAGCGTAAGCTGATCTGCTAGGAGAACGCTGTACCCAAAACAGGTAGCGCAGGCAGAGTTCCTTGCGACGGCGATCCAAGGAGAGCTCGTCAGACTCAGTAAAAAGACTCTTGATAAGGAAAGCATGAATTTCATTTATACAAAGCCTGGTACCTCGGTGATGAAGAGGATTTATCAAGCGTAGCATAGAACTGTCTGAAGAAAAGATCTTGCAGCAATGCTCCAGCCTGGCATGCCATAAGGCAGCATACAAGTGAAGAAGTTACCGTCGATCCGCCCACAGATATGATGAGAGAGCATCTTAAAAACTGTCTAGTGTCCACAACGCGTGTGTGAAAACCTGTAGGATTTGAAACTTTGCGGGTCACTTGATCCTACATTCTCACAGACGAGACTAGAGCGCACAGCAACCCGGTCATAGCGATGTACCCGCCAGTACGGAAAAGTCTATATAATCTAGACTTGTTCAGGGGGTTAGTGGGTTAAACCCCTTATGGAGGATGAAATTTTCGTGTTTTTTTTTTCCATCTAGCGCCCACAGAACATTCACTCCGAGCTTCTAAGGCGAGGATCAAAGATCATCTACAACAGTGTCACCTGCTGCTGCTCCTACAGGACCACATTATGGAGTAGCACAGGTGAAGAAGGCTGTCGTTCCCTGGACCGGGTAAAATAAACAGTCACATTATATTTTGAGTGGAAAATCGGTGGCCGTCAGAGGCAGCCCACTCCCTGATGTGATTCACTTTCCTCTGAACTCCCTGACAGCCCCTTCAGAAGTAACAGCTGTGCAGTTCACTGCAAGATCGTCTACATGCAAGGAGGCCTTGACACCATCAGGGATAATACTGACCACACATACTCAAAATACCGTTCTGTGGGTCTCCCTCTTCCAGGGTTAAACTACCGAGAGTAACACGACCTTAAATGATCTGTCCAACAGGAAATGTATTATTGAGTCTGGCGAAACCCTCCTGAATGTCACTGGCTAGCTAAATTAAAAGGTCCATCGTCGACCGGAACAATGTATAGATGTAGTTCATCAGAGAGACTGCGCGATAGATCACGGCTTCTCTGGTGTCCCTGCCTGACTTCCTGATAGCCACAACCACAAACTGCCGCCAACTGAGGAGAAGCACCCCACCCATCCATATAAAATTAAATATATCAATTAAAAAGTTAAGGAGGGTTGAAGGTGCCTCAACAAGTCATAATGGAACCCATCCTTCCCCGAAGCCGTGTGAAGATAAAGCCAACACAAGGAAGACAACTACTGCCCCATCTCCAACAACTGATCACAAGGCGCCCCAGAGTCCATCTTGTTAGCTATACAATATTAATAAATATCTGATTCCCTTTCGTGATTATTTTTTTTCCTTGACAATTATTCACCAGTCTTATCTTTTCTTATGTAGAATTAGTTAGTTTCCCATTTTCTATTTTTATTCACTGTCTTAGGTTCTTATCTTTCCTTTTATGTACCTCACTTTTACTTATATTAATGGTATAAATTACCGAGAAGTAGAAGACTAAGGCATATGAAACACTCAGTATCTTTATTGTCGAACCGTTTCGTCTGCTCAGCAGGCTTCTTTTGTCGAATACAGAGGTGACTTAGATATTGGAGACAGCATAAGCAGTGAGGTGATTTTGATATGGTCAGTCCCTCAGCCTTTTTAGGTATTCAGCTCCGAAGCCTCGATCAATGTGAAGCCGAGGCATGAGAATGTATCCTTTTATAGTGCAGCCAGGGGGAGACAGCGTCCTCTAATGGAGGCAACAACATTACAAATGAGTACTGCAGGAAACCTTTTGGCTCACACTAGGCAGGTCCTTCTCAAATCACCACGGAATCTTCGTATAGAGAAATTTTACAACTTTATTGCTGAACCATTAGTAATGAGTGAGAAAGACCTGCCTAGAATGGGCCAGGAGACCTACTGCAGTTTACCCGCCATCTGTGACGCTACTGGCACTAGTATCAAAGGCTCAGCTTTACACTAATCGAGGCTATGGAGTTGAAGCCTTATCAAGGCTGAGGGACTGACAGCCTCAAGCTTACTTACCGTATTTTCCAGCATATAAGGCGCACGACAGACGTATCATAACAGTAAATCAGTAATCATATTCTAGGGCTAATTACCCTCTTACTTTACACTAAAGCATAACTCAAAGCTTACCATTGACCCTGACCTTGAGCATATAAGGCGCAGGGTGATTTTTCCAAGAGTTATATGCGCGCCTTATATGCCGGATAATACGGTACTTCTTGAAGGCTGAGGGAGTGATCACCTCATAGTTACCTCTCCACCGCTTCTGCTGTCTCCAGTATTTAAATTATCTCTGTATTCGACTTATAAAACCTGCTGAGCGAGCGACACGTTTTAACACTACATTAAAAGGCCACGTGTCTCTTACTCCTCATTCTATTCTATAAAAGTCTTGCCTAATGTTTATGTTTTTACACCCCCCTTGCCTTTTCCTCAACTCATTTCCTTTTTCTGATTATTCATCATGCATGACATTTGTGAATGTCACCTTTGGAGGGCTATTTGAGTTGCTCTTTCACGTATTTTCCATGTATGTCTTAATCTTGCAATATTTTCTTAAAACCAAGGGTTATTCTACATCTTTTTGTTATTTTTTTCAATTTGTCTTCTCCCTTATATCTGCTTTATCTAGATTCTTCTTAACTGCACATACAAAAACTATTATTTGTTTTTTTCGCCCCTTCAATGAGGTTATATATATATATATTTTTTCAACAAGTCGGATGTCTCCCACAGAGGCAGGGTGACCACCGAGGCAGGGTGACCACCAAGGCAGGGTGACCACCAAGGCAGGGTGACCACCGAGGCTGGGTGACCACCGAGTCAGGGTGACCACCGAGGCAGGGTGACCACCAAGGCAGGGTGACCACCGAGGCAGGGTGACCACCGAGGCAGGGTGACCACCAAGGCAGGGTGACCACCAAGGCAGGGTGACCACCGAGGCAGGGTGACCACCGAGGCAGGGTGACCACCGAGGCAGGGTGACCACCGAGGCAGGGTGACCACCAAGGCAGGGTGACCACCGAGGCAGGGTGACCACCAAGGCAGGGTGACCACCGAGGCAGGGTGACCACTGAGGCAGGGTGACCACCGAGGCAGGGTGACCACCGAGGCAGGGTGACCAAAAAAAGAAAGAAAATCCCCAAAAAGAAAATACTTTCATCATCATTCAACACTTTCACCACACTCATACATAATCACTGTCTTTGCAGAGGCGCTCAGATACGACAGCTGAGAATAAGTCCCTCCCAACTCTCAGTTATTCTATGGGCTGGATGAGCCACATGGGTTTAGCGCTTCATGAAACACAGCACGAAATTAACTTTAATTTGATTTCTAACACAATTTTCTTTTACTTCCACTTTCTTAAACATCATTTCTCCCATAGCTATTTAATGTTTAATCTTTCCCCCTGGCATTTACTGCTGATACGTAGCCAGTGTGTTGTCCACCTGGCAAGCCCATCCCCCTCCTCCTCCTCCTCCTCCTCCTCCTCCTCCTCCTCCTCCTCCCTCCTCCTCCTCCTCCTCCTCCTCCTCCTCCTCCTCCCTCCTCCTCCTCCCTCCTCCTCCTCCTCCTCCTCCCCCTCCTCCTCCCCCTCCTCCTCCTCCTCCTCCTCCTCCTCCTCCTCTTCCTGCTGCTGCTGCTGCTGCTGCTGCTGCTGCTGCTGCTGCTGCTGCTGCTTGTTGCTATTGTTGTTGCTATTGTTGTTGCTGCTGCTGTTGCTATTGTTGTTGCTGCTGCTGTTGCTATTGTTATTGCTGCTGCTGTTGCTATTGTTGTTGCTGTTGTTGTTGTTGCTATTGTTGTTGTTGCTGCTCTCGTGCTTCGTGTCACCTGGCTTACACCACCACATTTCTTAGTGTCTGAATTAGGACTGAAAACACCGCCACTTGTGGCTCCTTCAGTCCTAATAAATGTTCTGAACTGTACCCGGGTGTCTTCTTCCACATCCTCCTTTCATGGAACCTCCTTCACACTTTCTTGTTCTTATATTTCATCATTGTCCTCTCTTACCTGGTCACCCCCGGACACTTTCATAAGAATTTCCTTTATAGCTACTTTCATTTGCCTTAATTCCATTTTAATAGTATTATTTGATTCTCTTAATCTCGCGTTTTTATTATTAAATGCTGGATCTGATTATTTTACTTAGCAATTTCTTGGTTTTTTCATGTTGTAATTCTTTCTTTTATTTGGCCAGCGTCCAGTATATACGTATCCAAGGATCGTCAGCTTGAATATTCTTTCTAAACCCAAATGGATTAATAATTCCTCCGCCAATTTCGTAGTGCTACCTAGCAGTTACTGACCAGCACCTGATGCTGGTAAATAGTGTTTCTGACCAGCACCTGATGCTGGTAAATAGTGTTTCTGACCAGCACCTGATGCTGGTAAACAGTGTTTCTGACGAGCACCTGATGCTGGCAAGCACTGTTACCGACCAGCACCTAGATGTGACAATCAATTTTGATCAACCCTTAGCGGTGACAAGCACTGTTCCTGATCAGTGCCTGGCACTGGCACTTTTCCTGATCAATTCCTGGCAGTGGCACTCTTCCTGACCAGTAAGTTCCCAGCGACATGTCACATCACCACATACCGTGATGTAACCTCTTATAAACTGATCATTACGAGACATCAACACAGCACTTTTACTAGCTTAACCTTGGGGATATTTCTTCCTTTCAGTCTATGTTTTTATCGCTGACTTAAGCCTCTTAATTAAAAGAAGTGGCTGGCGTGCATAACCTTGTCTTCGCAATTAGCTTTACGCACCGTCGAATACACTCGTGTACAAACAAAAGCAATACAGGGAACCACCTTTTATTGAGATGTTATTTTCTTCTCCCAGATCATTCTCTACAAATATCAGATGTTAAGAAAAAATACTGCTGACCCATTTCATTTGCAGTAGTTTAATACCTTACCTTACTCAGTCTGTAGACAGTCTGGCCAAAAATAGATCCCCAACAGTAAAAGATGAAAAACGTTGAGCCTTGTATTCCAAATAGCCCAAAAAAATGGTGACTGACAATATTGACGCTGGCCCAGGACCTTTGGCCAATTACCGGTGTACTACGGTTGGGTCCGACCAGGGTAAGTTTTTATCCTGTGTTGTGTTTGGGAACTCTAGACTTCCAGGACGTCGGTATTACAGAGTCTCCAGGAGGGAAGAGAGGAGGGGAGGGGGGGTGAGAATTCCTCTTGAAATAGTCTAGAAGCAGAGTAGTATTAACCAAAGATATATTAGTTGATAGTAGGAAGATGTTCCAGCCAAAAAAAAAAGTGTCATGGCTTTGAGGAAAAGCTTCAACTCCTACTGGTCCTCTCCACAGCGGAGGTGAGCAAGTGTCACCTTGCCCTACACATGATCCTCATACCCCCATCCATCCATCTCAGCGGTATAAAACTATAAAACTTGTGACGCAAACTGATGCAGCACTTTAGGGCCAGCTAAATGGCGTCCAGAAATGTCAAGTGAGCAATAAACATCGTGCCTCGGTTTTTCTATAATAAAGCAACAACATTAGCTTAGAGAGAAAATAATTCTACCTATATCCATTAAAGAAACCACCTTGACATTTATAAGACAATCACTGAGCAAAAGCCTCTTACTATCTTGGCTATATCGTGGTTCTACCTTCGTTCTATTTTGGTTTCAACGATGCTATTATAAATACCGTCCGTCCTGCTGTCCTCAACAGCTGATTCAACGCGCGGTGCTATGTGTTACAAGCCTGAATACTGCACCACACACCTTAACACATGGTAGAGTGCGTCACACAAGTTTAACACACAAGGTAGAGTGCGTCACAGACCTTAACACTATTTTATATGCTACTTTACTTTTAGTTCACTAGTTATGAGAAATTCCTGAGTCTCAGAGTCACACACTCACAGCTGACACCAGCAAGTGAACCTTCACTCTCACAGCTGACACCAGCAGGTGAACCTTCACTCTCACAGCTGACACCAGCAGGTGAACCTTCACTCTCACAGCTGACACCAGCAGGTGAACCTTCACTCTCACAGTTGACACCAGCAAGTGAACCTTCACTCTCACAGCTGACACCAGCAAGTGAACCTTCACTCTCACAGCTGACACCAGCAAGTGAACCTTCACTCTCACAGTTGACACCAGCAAGTGAGCCTTCACTCTCACAGCTGACACCAGCAAGTGAACCTTCACTCTCACAGCTGACACCAGCAAGTGAACCTTCACTCTCACAGCTGACACCAGCAAGTAAACCCTCATTCACAGTGACACAGTAAGTGAACCTCACTCAGCTGACACCAGCAAGTGAGCCTTCACTCTCACAGCTGACACCAGCAAGTGAACCTTCACTCTCACAGCTGACACCAGCATAAACTCAGCTGACACCAGCAAGTGAACCTTCACTCTCACAGCTGACACCAGCAAGTGAACCTTAACTCTCACAGCTGACACCAGCAAGTGAACCTTAACTCTCACAGCTGACACCAGCAAGTGAACCTTCACTCTCACAGCTGACACCAGCAAGTGAACCTTCACTCTCACAGCTGACACCAGCAAGTGAACCTTCACTCTCACAGCTGACACTCGATAAGATTCTCGGCTCATCATTTCTTTATTCACACATCTTACCTCTGTCAAAACATCATTGTACTCACCATTTTTATTTATCACCGCACTTTACAATGGCACCATCTTTATGCTGTAGAAAAATAAAATAACTTATGAACATTATACCGTAAACATTATTTTAAACATATAATCATTTTATACATATAAACACTGTAAACATATAAATGTAGTATAAGCGCTGTCAGCATCTTATAAACATATAAAATATTATATTGTAAACGATATATTATAAACATTGTAAACATTATAGATCAGTAATATATTAATTTATTCGTTTATAACAAACAAAATATTTAGGCGATAACAGCGATACTGCTTTATCTGTATACAATAATAGTACCATTTGTCAGCAAACAACAGCACTGCATCATGGGTATGCAACAATAGCACCATGTGTCAGCAAACAACAGCACTGCATCATGTGTATACAACAATAGCACCATGTGTCAGCAAACAACAGCTTTGCATCATGGGTATGCAACAATAGCACCATGTGTCAGCAAACAACAGCACTGCATCATGTGTATACAACAATAGCACCATGTGTCAGCAAACAACAGCTCTGCATCATGGGTATACAACAATAACACAATGTGTCAGCAAACAACAGCACTGCATCATGGGTATAGAACAATAGCACTATGTGTCACCAAACAACAACACTGCATCATGGGTATACAACAATAACACCATGTGTCTGCAAACATCGGCACTGCATCATGTGTATACAACAATAGCACCATGTGTCAGCAAACAACAGCACTGCATCACCTACACAACAACAGTGCCCTGTGTCAAACACTGGTCACTGCACAAAATGCTTCCTCCTGGTCCCACTTTACAAAATTCACAGAGACCCATTAAACAAAGCGAGATACACATCCTTGACGTCTCTGTATAAACAATGATTTTGAAGTCCACCTCTGTGTTCCATCACTGTTATTTATACCTTAATACCTCCTGCCAGAGTCAAGTGTCCTACATTCATCCCATGAACCCCCACACTTGATGTGAATAAAACACTTATGAACCCCACACGTGGTGAGAATAAAACCCTTATGAACCCCCACACTTGATGTGAATAAACCACTTATGAACCCCACTCTTGATGTGAATAAACCACTTATGAACCCCACACGTGGTGAGAACAAAACACTTATGAACCCCACACGTGGTGAGAATAAAACACTTATGAACCCCACACGTGGTGAGAATAAAACACTTATGAACCCCACACGTGGTGAGAATAAAACCCTTATGAACCCCACACGTGGTGAGAATAAAACCCTTATGAACCCCACACGTGGTGAGAATAAAACACTTATGAACCCCACACGTGGTGAGAATAAAACACTTATGAACCCCACACGTGATGAGAACAAAACACTTATGAACCCCACACGTGGTGAGAATAAAACACTTATGAACCCCACACGTGGTGAGAATAAATCACTTATGAACCCCACACGTGATGAGAATAAAACCCTTATGAACCCCACACGTGGTGAGAATAAAACACTTATGAACCCCACACGTGGTGAGAATAAAACCCTTATGAACCCCACACGTGGTGAGAATAAAACACTTATGAACCCCAAACGTGGTGAGAACAAAACACTTATGAACCCCACACGTGGTGAGAATAAAACACTTATGAACCCCAAACGTGGTGAGAATAAAACACTTATGAACCCCACACGTGGTGAGAATAAAACACTTATGAACCCCACACGTGGTGAGAACAAAACACTTATGAACCCCACATGTGGTGGTGAGAATAAAACACTTATGAACCCCACACGTGGTGAGAATAAAACACTTATGAACCCCACACGTGGTGAGAATAAAACACTTATGAACCCCACACGTGGTGAAAATAAAACACTTATGAACCCCACACGTGGTGAGAACAAAACACTTATGAACCCCACACGTGATATGAAGAGATCAAGGCGTGAACATCCTATGGCTTGAAGACACAGCTTGTGTCACAGAGTTCAGACATCATCTTCGTGCTCAACAAATCTCTGATCT
Organism: Cherax destructor; assembly: GCA_009830355.1. NCBI lineage: Eukaryota > Metazoa > Arthropoda > Malacostraca > Decapoda > Parastacidae > Cherax > Cherax destructor. Next base: position 337,838 of record WNWK01000289.1, on the reverse strand, counting down.
GAGCCTCAATATTCATCGCTCTAGTGCGCCATAAAATCTCAGGGGGAATATCCCAACTGCGGTAATATCCAACATTACCTTCACAACTCTGGATATTATTATTATGCACTCGCGTCATCTCTGCGTCGTTCAGCAGACCGTACCGAAAGACACGTGGACGCTATTTCCCCATCATCTGACGCACTACTGCGTCAAGCCACCCCTCGTGCACCCATTCCTGCGTTCTGTCATCTTTTGTACGTTGCTGCATCCAACCACAGCTCCACCCACTCCTGTATTTAGCTACCCCTCCACCCACTCCTGCATCCAGCTATCCCTTCACCCACTCCTGCATCCAGCTATCCCTTCACCCACTCCTGCATCCAGCTATCCCTTCATCCACACCTGCATCCAGCTATCCCTTCACCCACTCCTGCATCGAACTTTTGCTTCCTGTGGTCCTCTTCCCCAGGATGCAACCAACAACAGTCAGCTAACAAATCTAGGTACTTATTTATTACAAGGTGAACAAGGACAGTAAGTGCTAGGAGATTAGCTCAATGTCTCTCTCCTGCCAGTATTGAACCTGGGTTCTTCAAATTTGAATGAACGTAGTACCAGTGATCTTCGAGGTTCCTAGTTAGTCCCTCAGCAAGCAAGTTCTATTTCACAACATTGTGATTAATAAATTTTCAGGAGGAAGTTTTGAATCAGCGGTGACCCATCAAGACGGAAGACATTAATGACCATGGAGGTCAGATAATGACTTGGTGAGTACAGTTGTCCTGGGTGTGGCAGCCTACTCTGACCTCCAGCACTCTGGCCTCTCCTCTCTTTTTCCTGCTTAACTGCCCTTTTCTATTTCATTAACTGCGTATACATTTATTTACAATATATATATATATATATATATATATATATATATATATATATATATATATATATATATATATATATATATATATATATATATTATTGTTATAACCACGAACGAGTGGTATTTAATCAATGACAACACTGCGACTAGCCGGGGATCGAACCCGTGTTGTTTTAGACCGCCTCATGGTGAGCTCTAAACCACAGGACCATACAATCCTACAAAGATCACGCACCAGCAGAGTTAGGTGTTGTACCGTGATCCGAGGAAATACGATGGTGTGGGTGCCTCAGAGCTAATTTTATTCTACTCCGTTTGGTGTACTAGCCTCCACAAGCAGTATTTATGAGGCGGGCTAAAACAACATGGTTCGATCCCCCGGCTAGTCGCAGTGTTGTTATTGATTAAATACAACTCGTTCGTGGTTACAATACTATATGTATTGCTTGTGGAGGCTAGTACACCAAACGGGGAGTAGAATGAAATTAGCTCTGAGGCACCCACACCATTGTATGTCCTTGGATCACGGTACAACACCTAACTCTGCTGGGTGCTTGATTTTTGTAGGATTGTCTGGTCCCGTGGGTTAGAGCGTCGTGAATTTTCGCTCACCATGAGGCTGGCTAAAACAACAGTGCTGCTGTATGCAGCAGCGGCAAATAAACCACAAACCTACACTCTAACTTTCAGTATTATCCTGGTAAATACTTTAGCCATAATTTATGCATCAAAGCTTTGGTGTAAAGAACATATTTTTTATATATAAATTCGCTTTTAAAACATCCTCGTAGTTTGAACTATAACAAAAGTCGCGTTCCAGGAAATGTCAGTTTTAATGTATTTTTAAATGTGCTAGAGCAAGTGATATTTAGGTAGCTGCTACCCGCTGGTCGTAGTTGTTAGTGCGGGTACTCACTTGTACGTACTCGACTAAATATGGTTGCAGGGGGTTGAGTCTCAGCTCCTGGACCCCGCCTCTTTGATAGTCAATATGTTCATTCTCTCCTGGCTTCGAGAGCTTTATCCTATATATTCTTAAAGTTATGTATGGATCCTGCTTCTACTGCTCCATTCTCCAGTCGTTCCACTTCATGTAGAAATACTCCATAATATCCTTGTGACTCATCTGTGTTTTCAGCTTCCAGCTGTGATCTTGTGTTTTCAGCTTCCAGCTGTGATCTTGTGTTTTCAGCTTCCAGCTGTGATCTTGTGTTCCTGCTTCCCATCTATCGAATAATCTGTCCTTGTTTACCCTATCAATTCCACTCTGTATTTTGAATGTTATCATGTCACCCTTAGTTCTTCTAGCCTGACATTTAGTTCCCTTAACCTCTCCTCATAGGACATACCCCCTAGCATCGACATTCTTCTCATTACAAACCTATATTTTCTCCCATTTCTTGACATGCTGGACCAGGTGTGGGTTCCATACTGTACTGCATACGCCAATATGGGCCTAACTTATACTGTGTAGTGCCGTGAATGACTCCTAAGATTTTTTTGAAAGCTAGTCTTAGATTTGCCATACGCGCTGTGTTCACTCTTGTGCAAATGTGTGAATGATCACATACACTGATGTCGTAGTTATTAATGCTGGTACGAGAGTTTTTAGGAATACATACTCGGAGGACGTAATTTTTATTGTGTCGAGTATAAATTTATATTTAACTCGAGTGTGGTGAAAAATCACCTCATTATGATCAGCTAGATTTACTGCAGTGCTCCCTGTGTTCTTATACTTAATTGAAACAAGAATTGGCAGATAAGTAGAGAGAGCAGGAGACGACCACCAAGAAAGTGGAGAGTAGAAAAGAGATCGAATAGAAATAGAAATGGTTAGAAATGGATGAAGAGAAGTTTCAAAAAATATTTTAGGAGAGAGGAAAGTAATTCATAGATGTATCAAAAGAGGAGAGGGTCAATATTTCCCACTTTATAATTATGTTAGCAATAAACTGAAATGGTATAGACAACAGACCTTTACCTTCCAGAGGAAACTTGACGGGGTGCTGGAAACAGTTCCTCTTCAGCTGGGCTGTAATATTTAGACTGGCTTGAAAGCAGCTAGCACAGTTAACCTGATTGACCAAGTCAGCAACAAGATAGCATGGTACGGGACAAGTCAGCGGGAACTAAAATCATCAACTGGTTGTGCCTCAATCCCTCTGATTCCTCTTCTATCATATTTCTGCCCTCACGTCTCTTCAAAGTAGTCAATAAACACGAGGCGCTGGCAGTACTACAGACCACCATCATAGACAAGCATTCAATAAAAGGAAATGAAGAAATTGTAAGTTAATAACCAATGTGTGAAACATAGATTTGGATACATTACCTTGCAAGATTTCATAGACAAAAAATCCTGCCAAACCTGATTTAATTCTACGATGAGATGACAGATCGGACCTGAAAGAGATGTACTCGAGGACCTCATATTCCTAGACGGTCTGAAGGTATTTGACCCTGTTTTCTAACAGGAAAATAATCTATATTCTTGTACAGTATATCAGTTTGAAGTCAATGGGAGGTACTTCGGTTGAGGTTAGGATTAAAATCTTTGTAGGCCCCAGGCTCTCTTAATTGTAGTCCTCAAAGACAGATCAATAGATAAATATCTGCACTGCATACAATGTGTAAGTCCCAATGGCACTTATACCTTTTATACTTTCAAGTAATTCAATTAAAGAAAATTACTAAGTCTGTTTTAGCAGTTTTCTCCAAATTTTTAATTCATCTCAAATTTTTTGAGGATTAAAATATTTCGTAAGCCCAGAGAATTGGGAACATTGTCTAGTGGGTTATCTGTTCCTGTTTCAGCTAAAGAATTCCTGAAACACAGAAGTTTGAGTAACTGTGTATCACAATGTTCAGTTATTGCGCCTGTACTTTTCCTGATATTTGTAAATAATATTACCAAGTGCAATAGACTCTCTTAACTGCATATGCTTGTGGTTGACGCGAAACTAATGACGAAATGTATGGACTGAAGAAACTTGTGAAAGGCTACAAGAATGGACAAACAAGTGAATACTGGAATTCAGACCGAGGTTGTGCATTCATGTGTAAATAGAATGAGTTTCAGGTCAGATGGAAAGGACCATTTGAAAGAAAGGCGACTAAAACAATCTTGATAGGGAAAAGAACCTCAGCGTGGACATCTTACTAAATTTTCTGCCTGAGGCTCTCTTCGGCATAACATCGGGGGCATATGCAGTGATGAAAACACTGGAAATCACTGTACATTACTTTCCTAATATCAGTGCTGGAGTAAGGAGCTCCGTCATGGATCGTTCAATTAGTGAAGCGTATACAAAACATTGTGAAAGCTCAGAGGTTAGGGACAAGTCTGGTCCCAAAACTACGAGGGTAGTAAACAAAAGTATATAGAACCCCTAAGGGACAGAGAAAGCTACACAAAACTGAAATGTATAAAAACAGGGACCTATGAGGTGAGAATTAAGTACCAGCAGACATGACTCGTTGAGTGTTCCTAGGTGAGAACATACAAACACCCGCATGGGTGCATAGCATGTGTGCACACCTGCACGCACACACGCACACACACACACACAACACACACACACACACACACACACACACACACACACACACACACACACACACACACACAGGCATTTATAGGTAAAAACGAATGCAGACTTTCGAATGTTCGACAGAAATACGGAACATGTAGGTTGTCAAGTCTAACGGTCTATATAAGGCGGGTCCTTGTCATGAGCTCGCTTCTCTGCTGGACCAGTAGACCGTGTTTTTGTTATGAGGAGTCGTTACCCTGCACTCACTAGAGTCCACACACTGTCCTCCCCACCACACAACCTCGGGGAATACTCTTCATAATATTCAAATCTCTTGGGGACCCTCCCAATGACACACAACATACATCTCATGACACACAACATACATCTCATGACACACCTCAGTGGAACATTCCCCTATGAAATACAAACACACACACACACACATACACACACGAAACAGACCAAGTGTCTATCGACAAGTGTCATTGATAACTAGTAACTGCTACTACTACACACACTCAAGGGGACACTTCCCGAAACACCCTCTTTTCCCTCTTTGCCCAATATAATAAAAATAGACGCGATACAACTAATAAAAATAAAAAAAGAGAGATTCAAGGACTGATATGAAAGATGTCCTAATACAGAACAAGAGGTCTCAGCTATAAACAAAGAGATGCCGAAAAAAAGTTGTTCACAAACAGTGGTAGATCAATGGAATAGTTTACGACTTTACAAGCGTTATGACCAAAGGAAATTAAGAATAGCTTTAAGATAGACAACATTCTAAAAAGTATGTAATTACCTGCTTGAACTTGGCTCAAACAGGTAATTACAGATAGGTAATTATATCTCTGTGGGGAAAACCTCCCTTCCCTTCCTACTGTAGAAGCTCTTCCTTTATCAACCTCTGCTGCGCCTTCTTCACTCCGTAACAACGGTGCACAAAACAAAGGTTCTCATGTTATTCTCACGTTTCCTGACAGCTGTCACAAGCAATATTCTCTCTGGTATTTCCCTTAAGGACCACCTGTACACAACCCAGAACTTCTCACATTATCAAGGAACTATAAAGGCAAAACATCAACATGAAAGCACATATTTCTTCATCTATGAACGGGTAAAAGTCTTGAACTAAGATTAAAATAACATAAATATAGCATTAGAACTGGACAAGATTCTAATACTCTATTTATTCATGTGATAGATTTTAACCATCCAATTGATTTTCAAAAGGCTGAGAAAGTTGTATCAAGCAAGTCCATGGTCGACAGGAATATAATATAATCATGTTTCATAAAAAGCAGTTTTGAAAATAATATGAATATTTCTTTTCATTTATATAAAATGGATTTGGGAAGAATTTAATGACCGAGCCGCGGGGGCGTTGACCCCCGAAACCCTCTCCAGGTAAACATTAGACAAGTAAAAAATCTTAATGTTTGGGTAGAGTATCAGGTGTGTTTCACAGAGTCGGGTGCTGTCACGCGACTGTGAGGTGTAGTGACGTGATTGCGAGGTGTAGTGACGTGATTGCGAGGTGTAGTGACGTGATTGCGAGGTGTAGTCTTGATCCTTTATATGCTTTCCTGTTGATGTTTTGTCTTTTATAATTCCTTGATAATGTGAGAAGTCACGAAAGCCCTTGGAATAATGCTATTTTTTCACAGTGGTTGTTCTGCATATTGTGATATCACCTGTTTACTGTGCTCTTATTGCATATAATATATATATATATATATATATATATATATATATATATATATATATATATATATATATATATATATATATATATATATATATATATATATATATATATATATATATATGCAAGAAAACCACTATGAAAAATAGAAGAATTCCAAGCGCTTTCGTGACTACTCACATTATCAAGGAACTTATATATATATATATATATTTTTTTTTCAACAAGTCGGCCGTCTCCCACCGAGGCAGGGTGACCCAAAAAGAAAGAAAATCCCCAAAAAGAAAACACTTTCATCATCATTCAACACTTTCACCACACTCATACATAATCACTGTCTTTGCAGAGGCGCTCAGATACGACAGCAGAGAATTGTCCCTCCAAGCTGTCACTATCCCAGACCCCTCCTTTAAAGTGCAGGCATTGTACTTCCCATTTCCAGGACTCAAGTCCAACTAAATCAATTAACTGGTTTCCCTGAATCCCTTCACAAAATGTTACCCTGCTCACACTCCAACAGATCGTCATGTCCCAAAAAACATTCGTCTCCATTCACTCCTATCTAACACGCTCACACATGCTTGCTGGAAGTCCAAGCCCCTCGCCCACAAAACCTCCTTTACCCCCTCCCTCCAACCTTTTCTAGGACGACCCCTACCCCTCCTCCCTTCCCCTACAGATTTATACGCTCTCCAAGTCATTCTACTTTGATCCATTCTCTCTAAATGACCAAACCACCTCAACAACCCCTCTTCAACCCTCTGACAAATACTTTTAGTAACTCCACACCTTCTCCTAATTTCCACATTCCGAATTTTCTGCATAATATTTACACCACACATTGCCCTTAAACAGGACATCTCCACTGCCTCCAACCGCCTCCTCGCTGCAGCATTTGCAACCCATGCTTCACACCCATATAAGAGTGTTGGTACCACTATACTTTCGTACATTACCTTCTTTGCCTCCATGGATAACGTTTTTTGTCTCCACAGATACCTCAACGCACCACTCACCTTTTTTCCTTCATCAGTTCTATGGTTAACCTCATCCTTCATAAACCCATCCGCTGACACGTCAACTCCCAAATATCTGAAAACATTTACTTCTTCCATAATCCCTCTCTCCAATGTGATATCCAATTTTTATTTATTTAAATCGTTTGATACCCTCATCACCTTACTCTTATCTATGTTCACTTTCAACTTTCTACCTTTACACACTCTCCCAAACTCGTCCACTAACCTTTGCAACTTTTCTTTAGAATCTCCAATAAGCACAGTATCATCAGCAAAAAGTAACTGTGTCAACTCCCATTTTGCATTTAATTCCCATAATTTAATCCCACCCTCTCCCCAACACCCTAGCATTTACTTCTTTTACAACCCCATCTATAAATATATTAAACAACCATGGTGACATTACACATCCCTGTCTATGACCTACTTTTACCGGGAAGTAATCTCCCTCTCTCCTACACACCCTAACCTGAGCCTCACTATCCTCAAAAAAACTCTTTACAGCCTTTAGTAACCTACTACCTATTCCATACACTTGCAACATTTACCACATTGCTTCCCTATCCACTCTATCATATGCCTTTTCTAAATCCATAAATGCAATGAAAACTTCTCTACCTTTATCTAAATACTGTTCACATAAATGCTTCACTGTAAACACTTGATCTACACATCCCCTACCCACTCTAAAGCCTCCTTGCTCATCTGCAATCCTA